>JAPYZJ010001868.1:0-24315 GCA_030522765.1 Ophioninae sp. B BG-2022a
AGAAATCACTACTGGGATGGGTGACCGCACAGCCATGAATGCTAAAAATCACTACTGAGATGGGTGACTGCACAGCCATGAATCCTAGAAATCACTACTAGGATGGGTGACCGCTCAGCCATGGATGCTAGAAACCACTACTGGGATGGGTGACCGCTCAGCCATGAATGCTAGAAACCACTACTAGGATGGGTGACCGCTCAGCCATGGATTCCAGAAATCACTACTGGGATGGGTGACCGCACTACTATGAACGCTAGAAATACTACGCTAGAGGTACGCTACTGAGATGGGTGACCGCACAGCCATGAATGCTAGAAACCACTACTAGGATGGGTGACCGCTCAGCCATGGATGCTAGAAACCACTACTGGGATGGGTGACCGCTCAGCCATGGATGCTAGAAATCACTATTGGGATGGGTGACCGCTCAGCCATGGATGCTAGAAATCACTACTAGGATGGGTGACCGCTCAGCTGCGTCTCAACGGACTCACTTGAATGTCCTCGTATCCCATATGCTGATAGTTCCATCGAACGAACCCGTTATCATTTCTCTCCCATCCGCGCTGTAATGCATCGCAATGATTTCACTGGTGTGACCCCTCAACGTAGCCAACTCTTCGCCATCGCAGATATGAAATATTTTGGCGGTTTTGTCCAACGAGCCGGTCGCCACACGCGGCTGACTCGGCGAGAAACGCACGACCACGACCTCCGCCTGATGACCCCACATTCTCACCAAGCAATGTCCGGTTCGCGAACACCAAACACTCGCCGTCTTATCGAAAGATCCGGTCACGATTTTGTCACTTACAGAGTAAACAGTGAAAAAGTTACTGTCCATCAACCGATTGACAATATTGATAAAAAAAAAAAAAATCCGGTTGATGAACTTACGAGATTGGATTGTTGAAGGACACCGCGTATACTACGTTCTTATGGCCTTCGAGAGTAAGAAGCTCCGTTCCACTGTCAATGTCCCAAACTTTACACGTTCGGTCATAGCTGCCCGTCAGGCATCTTCGATTGAAAACGTCAATTGAATCGAATTCGAGGTTGAGAATAAGTATACAGCTCACGTTGCCTCGGAAAAGAAACCGTCAATTTTTATGCCCCAATAGGGTTAAAACACCTCCTAATGCAATGGAAATGATCAACCTGAGATTTCTCTAATAACTAACCGATTTTATTCGAATTTACGAAAGTGCACAGTCGTACGAAATTTTTATCACACTGAAAGTGCACATTCCTCACTGTAAATGACAGCAACGACACTACGTTTTTTAGATAATTATAACTCAACCATTTATCGATATTTATCAACAAAAAAAAAAAATTCGTTCTTCCCGAAACTATATACGAAGTATGTGTAAAATTTGAACCCCATCGACACCATACTTTCGGCGGAAAAAAATCGCCAAAATGGACTTATGATTTTTCATCGTGGCAACGACAGCACGTTTTTTAAATAATTATAACTCAGCCGTTTATCAATATTTACCAACGGAAAAAAAACTGGTTCTTCCCGAAACTATATACGAAGTATGTGTAAAATATGAACCCCATCGACACCATACTCTCGTCGGAAAAAAATCGCCAAAATGGACTTATGATTTTTCATCGCGACAACGACAGTACGTTTTTCAAATAATTATAACTCAGTCGTTTATCAATATTTTCCAACGAAAAAAAAACTTCTGTCTAAGAAGACCATGTACAAAATGTGTGCAAAATTTCAACTCTATCACCCCCATACTGTCGTTGAAAAAAAATCGTGAAAATCAATCTTCAATTATTCATCGACGATCACGTTTTTTTTCCACGTTTTTTTTATTGACCAATTTATCTGATATTTTTTTCCCGACACAATGTAACCTCGGTACTTCGTCTCTCAATAGCTATACCTTTTACCTAATTTGTCGAAAGCAATGTTGGTCAAGGGCAACAAGTGGGTCTGCAACGTTCTGTACTTGTAGTAACGCTGCGAACCGCTGTCGCAGACCTTTGACTGTAGCTTCCTTAGAGTCTCGACCAATTGATCCATTACGCCGTCCGTTATCACCGGCTCAGATTCCTTTATGCTCCGGGCAAGCTCTTTCACGTCGGTCCTACTCATCAGGCCGAATAGTCGAAGAAAAATTAACAAATAAAAAAAATGTACGAATTCGAAGAAAAAAAACAACAATTGTTTTCTAGCTAATTTTTGGGAACCCAAACAAACCCAAATCCATTAAGAGGTCAATATTTAAACTACTAATCGTTAATAACTCCCCCCCTCTCCGTATGACTTAAATTTATGTAAAATACAAATCGAACTCGATAATAATTTATTGAGAGAATTTATCGATTGAGAAATTGTTATTATTTAATAGAGATTAGATAATAAATATTTACTTAGCCGAGAGGTCCAGCAGATCTATCATCTTCGTTTTAACGTCACCCCCCTGGGTATACTCCAAAGCAATGCCTATGATGACGCAACGTTCCATTAAATTTCCATTAAACACCATAAGGATAAAAGGGCCTTTGACCTTCGTCCTATCATCGATAGAAAATCAAAAAAAAAATGTAACAAAGCAAGCAACGAAATTCCATACCAGGTGGAAAGTAGCGAAGCAAAAACTTGAGAAGTTTCATCGGAATTTTGGTTTAAACAAACAAAAATCGACCAAACGGAAATCCGGATTTTTTATTAATATAAAAAATGTTTTTTCGTCACTTTTTTTTGTCCCGTTCTAGGAAAAATGAAAGAATTATTTTTTTTTCGGTTTCTCGGTGCGGTTGAACACGACAAGCTCGAGACTGAACCTCTCGCGTTTTCAGCCCAAAATTGATGGCCGGGAGGTTTCCAAGGAGCGCTTGATCGATCGGACGAAAAATCCTCGAGTCTCTTGTCAAACGAATTACAGGGTGATTAATCTGTAAATTCGCGTGACTCGATGTGAACCACGTAAACGAAATAATTAGAAGATAATTAAGAATTTAATAGAAGTAATTAATTTTGTCATTTATTGATTATTCTTTTTTTTTTAATTAAGCATTCATATATCAAATATAAATTAAACATTTGAATAAATAAATTTGTTTTGTAAGTCAATAAACAAACAATTAAATTATCTAATTAAATATTTTTCACCGATTCAGTAAATAAATAATTTATACAATTTACTTTTATAATTATTATGAAATTTTATGTATAATATTTAAAAATGTATTAATATGGTAATTGTATATATTAAATTATTATAAGAACAATAATCATAATACATTTTTATTATTGATTATCTCCAGTGATTTAATAATTATCAGCTGATGGTAATACAATGCTGCTCGATCGAATCAGTTACCCATGAAGGGTATACAAAAAACTAACCGATTATCAGTCGAAGAAAAGGCAGAACGGCTCGGTCGGTACATTACCGACAGATAATACGATTTCGTGCTTTTTTATATTATGTAGTATTCCTCGATTTCTCGACATCGAAACCTTTCGATAAATAAAAAAGAACTCGTTCTGCTATATGGAAACAATTCGCTATTGGAATTAATTATTCCAACGATTTTACGATCTTGTAACCTCAAACCTCAAATGCAAGAAGCTAATACCCACTTTTCGGGGCGTATGGATTTCGAAATGTTTGTTTCAATATTTTTGAACCCCGTAAAAATGAATTTCTTTTAAGTGACTTACCGTTTTCCGAATAGCCAACGGGATGATTTAGATAATTATTTAAACTTAAAAACGATAAAATTCTCATGGGAAAGTGCACTCCGAATTTTAAGGATCTCTGAACGATTTTTGCTCGATTTCCATCGCATTGAAGTTTCCATCAAAACTTTCATTAGTTTCCACGAAACTCCGTCCCACATGCACAGGAAAATCGGGATGGACGTGTTAGCCTTGAAGCGAAGTGATTCCCGCTTGAAAACCGATTTTCGACCAAACGATCGGTGAAGGTTATCAGTTTCGATCGAAGATACATCGAATAACCCAGTTCATCGATTTTCGTCGAAACAAATATTTTTCCTTGAAAAGAACAGGCTTTTATTTTTAATACAAAAAATATCATCGTAAATTTATGTACAGGAAATTTTTTTCAAAATTCTCACGAAATGTTTCGAGATATGAGAAATATAAACGACCAATCGGCCGATCGAAGATAACGACACGTAACGATAAGAACAAGTGAATTCAACAAAAATCTCTTCGAATCCAGTCAAACAATTTCTATCGTCATCCCGAAACTCGAAACATAAAAAAATAATAAAAATATGACGATGAGGACGTTTGATGGAGTAAGATCAGATTCTTCCTTCCTTTTTCCCTCTTCGTTTGTTCGTCCGGAATTTAAAAATCAGAGACACGTCTCGTCGTTCATGATCTCGTACATCATCTGTTTGTCCCGCAACGCCAAGGCCAATTCCTCCTGGTCCCATTGCAGATTAACTTTCGACAGTCTCGGCTCCTTCTTCGCGAATACTCGTAAAACTCCCTGGGTCTCTATCAGCGAGCAAAGACTCACGAATTCGGACACGTCGACCGCGTGAATGTTTCGCTTCCGGCAGACTCGTTTGTAAACCTCGTACAGCTGAATTCGCGAACGAAGTAATCGTTAGTTCGTAATGTAGGATTAGGAAGAAATTAAGAGTATCTTGGCCTAGAAGCTCTAAAAACTGAACTTATAAGCCCTTGAGGGTCACGATTAATAAAGAAATTCTCGAGAAAAGTTGAAAAAACCAGGAAGACGAATATCGATCTCTGAGAACTGAAATTTGTCCACTACCTTTAAAATCGTTACGTCCTTGTTTCTTCCCTTGTTGAGTATGAGCATCAGTGAGCACAGCAGGAGTTTCTGTTGAAGCGGAAAAGTGCTTTCGTCCTTGTCAATGTTCTGGGATCCGCCGTAAACGCCATTCAACACTTTAACGACTTCCCTGATATCGACGGGTTTTTCAGTCGAGGGCTGTTGCTTCCTTGGGCTTCCACCGTTCGTTTCTGAAAGCGAGCAAGTACCGAAAGTAATAACAAAAAACAGACCGTTCTGAAGTCAACTTCGAAAGTACGATTTGGGATATAGGATTCACGCGGGTTGCTCAAGCTTTCTCACCGTTGTCGATCGTCGGTTTGAGTATCTGGGTTGTTTTCTCCGTTTCCGCCATTTCGACGACGCGTCTGCTGATGTCCAAGGCGCGTCTTACGTCACCGGAAACGGCGGCTACTTTGCCCGCCAGCATTTGTATAGCGACTGGTGTGAAGACTTCGGAAACATCAGCGCAGCGCAATCTCTCGCTGATTATCTCGGCGATTTGTCGTTTGTCGTAAGGCGCGAAATGCATCAGTTTTGGTTTGAGTTCGCATCGCGCTTGAAGCCTCGGCAAAATTCGATCGGTCAGATCGAGCGCATTGGCGATTCCGATCAATAGCAGTCTCGAATTCTCGTGCGACGGCCACTCGAATATAGAGTAGAGCACCGCCTGATTCTTGCTCTCCAACTGATCGATCTCGTCCAATATCAGAAGTATCATCTTTTTCGAGCTAGACAAATACTTCTCGATAGTCGATTTATTGTTCTTTCCTGAACGCGGACACGGCAAACCCAGCTCTTTTATTATCTTTGAATAAATCGCTCCGGCCGACTTCATCGATGTACAATTCACGTAGACCGTCTGAAAACTCGAAGCTGAACCTTCCTCCGCTATGATCTTGGAGAGACACGCGGTCTTACCGGTGCCTGGCGGACCGGACACGTACAAAGACCCGGACTTCTGGCCTTTCAAGTGCTCCGATACGAAACTCCTCAATTCTGACAATTCCGATTCTCTTCCCGGCAAATTGGCTGGCGTCGAACTGTGAAGAGCTTGCCTCGCGCATTGATACTTGCCGCCCTGATGAAAAAGACGCTTCGCCGGCGACGCTTCCTCATCCGCCTGAGTCAAGTTCAAACGATCCAGAAGAGACGAGGGCGTCAGCGGTAACGTCGGCTTCGCCGCTTTTCTTTGCTTCGGCGGAGTCGATCCCCCCTCGTCTGGACATATCGAATCGTGCTTTTTATACTTCATTTTTACCGAAGAAATCGGTTTATCATTACTATTGTTTTTTTTCGTAGTTTAGGATGAAAAGTCAAGATTTTGGAAAATTTGGGATAAACGAACACTATGTTTTCCTAAAACATAAATTTGTCAATCTTTTTCCTTGCAAGTGGAATGTGACTTTGATAATCTTAAGATGTGATGCTTCAGAGGAAGAAATCGAAGTATTGGTATAGTTCGATTTGTTAAGTGAAGAGGTAACCGAATAATGAGGATAATGATAAGGATTCGGACGTTGATATCAATATTACCTTCGCTGCTCTCGGAAACTTTTCTCGTCCGTCTGGGTGTCCGGGCGACCGTACTGACGCGTTTCCGAGGAGTATTTTTAACAACATTATTAACGGCGTTATTCTCGGTGTCGAAATCAGTGTCGGAATCGCTGCTACTGCTGCTACTGAATTGAACGATTTTTTTCACCGTTGGAGTGTACTTCGTGCTGGGTGTCAACCTCAACGTCGCATTTGTAAAATCTTGCTTAGGCGTGTTTTCTTTGGCACCGTAAAACGAGGATTTTTTCCGTATGGGAAACTGCAGAGTAGGCTGTATACTCGTCATTTTATTTTCTAAAGTTATCGGATCGCGAGAAAAACGGAGCGAACGAAACGGATGCTCGTTTTTTTTCTCGACTCTATAATAGTAACGAAAACTTTTTTTTTTAACTATTTAACGAGATCAATCGAAACTCACGATCGCGATTTATTTCGGATATTTTTGCTCGAACGCACAGCTGACGTGGTGAATTCGTGTTTGCACAATCGCGTTGCAAGGACGAGCGAATAAACGAGCCGTCCAGCGAGCGCGGGAAACGCCACTAAACAAGTGCAACCTACGTACTGCGCGCCGTGGAATTCGCGGGAATTCTCTTTGAACGCGGGAAAATGCACCCCAGCACGCTCGTGGTGGGGGTAACGCAGATGGCGCTGCACGCGCAGACGGGAGCGATTTTCGCGTATCGGCGGCAAATTTGAACAAAATTATTCGGTTCGTGACAAACGCAGGTACAGTTCATAAAAAACTACGAATTCTTTCATCGTCAATCACAAATCACATCTCGAGTCTCAAAATTTCAATCGAACGATTATAAATAATTATTGTGTAAATACGAAGTTACAATTACGATCGGTAACTTATTGGACGTCAAACTGATAAATTGCTCAAATTTCTAGTTACGGTCTTTTGTCCGTTAGAACGAAGGTTCACACGAGCGCGGTCGAGATAGCGACAGCGTCGATGTTGCGTCAAGCGCGATCTAGCGGAGGTAAGTGAAACTAACGCGATCGAGCGCCGCTGGCAAACCTCGGTGGAGAGCCTCTTCCATATTGGTCTCAGAAGCGGACGGGGCAACTGGATTTTTTAATCCGTCGCAATCGAGGTTTTCTAGAGTGATCTAGACTCCTCACCACCGCAAAGATGAGAGCGAAGGTACCGTACATCATTGATAAACGTTTATTTTTTTTCGTAATCGCGCGAATTTCCTGATATCGTGAATAATTGTGAAACAATTCGTGGCCAGCATTCGACGCCGCGATTTCTCGTTGCGCCGCGTGTCGATGGAGCTTCGAGTGATAAAAAAAATTTTGAAACACGTGAAAATACAAATGTTCTACGTGATCTTTAACCGCGCCGGTTTTCAAGGACTCTTATTTTGCATTGTTTGAATCCTTTTTTTGCCTGTATCGTTTGATTAAAGTTAATGACGAGAAAATCTTGGCGTTCCGCCATTACTCGAGTTGGCGCGCGGCGTTTTTTTTTTATTTGTCTTCAACTCTTCGCGACGTGGCCGGTCGACATAACCATTCTGTGTACCTCATTGTCATCGTAAACTTCCACAGTTTCGGTGATAATAAAAATCCTAATAATCTGATCAAATTTTGACTTCCAGTGGCGTAAGAAGCGGATGCGCAGGCTAAAGCGTAAAAGGAGGAAGATGCGTGCGAGGTCCAAGTAGGCTGTCCTCCCTGCACTCTGTAAGTACTGTTTTCATCATTTTTTTTCTAGATCATTCACGATATGTGGAAAAAAACCGAAAAAACAGCGGTCACCCATCTGTATAGTGGATTTGGCTCTCTAGTGAAAATTTACATAGCGATTCGTCACTCGAGCCGATACTTGGTTGGGTGACTGCGCTATGGAATCCTATCCTACCATTGATGGTACGGTCACCCATCCAAGTACTGGTCGAAATTGCTAAGTTAATATTAATACATTACACGGTCACTCGGGCATTACTCGGATGGGTGACCGCTCAATATCGGATGCATTTTGTGGTTTTTTACTACGATTAGTGTTCACTGGCTCAATTAATACGAAGATGCGTTTGAATTGAAAACTTAAAACAAATTTTGGAATAATTTGTATTCGTCCCAAGTATCTTTATAACGATGACAAAAAAAAGCTTTTAAAGTTTTATATCCACAGTTTTTTTCCCATTACTCGCCGCATTATATTTGATTGAAAAAAAAACATGCTTTATTCCACAGCTGCTGGAATAACTCGGTCCAACGCCTGATCCACCTTCGTGTCACGCACGCTCTCGGAGGATTACTTTTCTGCACATCATGGATTTTTATGGAATGACAAAACAACGGACGAAAGAAATAAAAAAAACATTACTTATTCTGTACATCCAGCGTGACGCAGTTATTCCCGCAGAGATAATTCTCAAAAGAACTGTCTTGATTTGTTAAATAAACGACTTTTCATGATAGAAAGATGATGACTTTTTTGTGTTGTTTTTTTCGTTAGAAATGTGCGTTAAGTTCAGGGATCCTTTGATTGATTAAATAAGGGCATTGTGTTGGAGTAGACATTTCTCGAAGATAAAATATTTTTTCGTGGAAATCAAGCTTTGCTTCTATAAACTACAGACTTTGATAATCTGTCTTTATAACAAATTTATGCTCTGGAAGAAACTGGGTTCGGAAATTTGTGAGGTTATGTCGAGATCGTACACGGGTTTAAAGAAATTGCCGCGTTAAATGGCTCGTCCGAACCGGCAAAGAATGAATTCTCTAGATTGCAGAACTTCGTTACGATACATTAATTTACGCAATTTTGCAATTAGAATTATTGCTACCCCGCGTTCTCATCGGGCATGTGAGACGGTCAAACGATGCACTCTTGGCTCGCATCGTTTCACCGAAGTCATAATTTCAAAACCCGCTCATCGAGCTACGCGAACTAAACGTAAACATAACCTCAAAACTCGTATAAAAGATGTGCAGTATCGCGTCTCGTCTTTTGTCATCCGCGACGAAAATATTGCACAGATCGAGTCCGTATACGTGCAGAATTCTCGATCCCGTAAGATTTCCGCAAAGACGGGGATTCGCTTCCGAGGAATCTCTCGAGAAAACGAACGCGATAGAAAAGAATGACTTGGAGGATGAGATCAACGAACGTAACCTGCCTGGCACTTTGGGACAAGAATTTCGAACGTTTCGCGATGCGGATGCTTCCGTCATTTTCGACGTTGACGAGGAAAAAAAGAAGATTATTGACATCGAGCTGATAAACGCGTTGCAAGAAGATCGCGATCCTTACGAGGGATTGAACATGGAACGTAAGAGATACGATTTTTATTCATCGTCGTTTATTGAATCAGAGAATTTCAATGGACGATGTCAGGACAATTTTGACTTTTGTCGTTCCGTAAAAAATCGACAATTTCATACTCGATTATGTAGCGTATAAACCCAAACAAAAACGGCTAATTCGACTTGTGATTCATACAGACGGGATCAAGGGCGTCTTTGACATACAAGATCTCGTGGCGCTCCTGAAACGAGACAAGGCGAAAGATATATTCGTCGCGTCCGTACCGGCTGAATTGTCATACGTGGATTACATCGTGGTCGCGTCTGCACGATCCCCGAGGCACTTGTCTGCGCTTGCCACCTTCGTGCGCAAAGTGTACAAAGTGAAGAGACACAAAAATGACTTATTGCCAAAAATCGAAGGTTCCAGCAGTAAGGACTGGATGGCCTTAGATCTCGGTAAATGAATGAGACCAGTCTAGATTGATGATAACTAGGGCTGCCATCCTTCCGGATTTCCCCGGATTAGTCCTAGTTTGGGTGTGGATCTGGGGACGTCCGGGGAGGATCCGAAGAAGCGTTCGAAGAAAAAAAAAAGTGTTTTATTTTTATTTTCAAGCTTGTCCGGGGTAAAAATATTTTTTTACCTAAATGTTCGGGTTTTTGGGAGTTTTTGTCCGGTGCCCACAGTTTATGGAATAGCAGCCCTAATCATAACTGATACTCGTGGAATCAAAAAAAATCGGACCGAATCGCTGGATTTATTCTTACTTTTTTACAACTGTTTTTACGAGTTTCTTTTTTTTTAATAGGAAACATCGCACTGCACATATTCGCTGGAAGAGCACGGTACAGTTACGACCTCGAGACCCTTTGGACCGTCGGAAGCGAGTACGACAGTCAATCGATCACACCCGACGCCGAAACCGAATTTGCCGAGAAGTACAACAAATTCTTGGAGGGCCTACAACCCGCCGATGCGTAAATGTTTATTGTTCTTTCAAAGGGATCGTATTACCCTTGGAAATTCAGGAATAAGCTGTAACTTTGTGATTTTGTTGCACTCGAAGGAGTAAGTAAAGCGACAGTGTGAAAAATATTTTTATTTTAAACGCATTTCGAAGTTTACGAAGCTAGGACCAAACCTGTAAGATTTTTCTCGAATTCTAGACTGTTGCACGATATAACGCGTTTTTTTTTCGCCATGCATCTTCTTTCCAATTTTATGTGTTCTTGCCAAGCTTTGTTCTTTTTACATGAATTTTATGCATTTCGATTGAATTTTCTACGTTTCTCCCAAACTCGCGATCATCTTGGTATTTATGTTTTTTTTCCTTAAAACGCTACTTTTTCTAAGTTTTATAAGTTCTTACGTAACTTTATGCATTTTTCGTGAATTTTATGCGTTTTTCCTGAATTCTATTTACTTTTTTTCGATCCCTGTGTGCTTTTCTCTAGTTTTCTGAATTTTCCCAAGCATCGAGTTCTTTTTCCGAATTTCATGTTTCTTGAATCGTATCGATTGAATTAGTACATAAATGTGAAAGTACACGTTTCCAGCGCGCGCGGCGCTGCCGTCGCCACTCATCGTTCGTCTCCCTCGCTCTCCTTCGCCGCTGAACGATTCGACTCTTATTCCGCCCCGCGCCCGTTTCGTCTTGACTCGGGACAAACTTGTCCATCTGTTTCCTACTTGAGCACGGTCCGTTCGTTATCTCATCAAGATTGCTCCAATTAATGCTAGACTCTACAGTCGTGTACACGCGCGTGTACGTATACATATAGAGTATTCCATTAGGCTTCGACAAGGCTCGGGCTTTATTGAGTTTCTCGCAAGTGTAACATGTCCCTAAAGGTTGTACGCATGCGCGCATGTGTACGTCTCCATGATGCGAAGACCTCGCGGAACGTTCGGCCATAAATGATGCGTGATGATTTTTAATTTTACACCTCGTTCTATTTCGTGTCAATTTCACACGAAGTCAGTGAAATTATCGTCAAAATGGCGACTTTGTCAAAAACTACTGGATAATGCAGATTTGGTCGAAAAATTCGTCGAACGCCGCCATTGTGCCAGGTTCGCGTATTTTGCGATTTTGAGGTCTAAAACGACGAAATCGGGTGACTTTCCGGATTTTTACGAATTTTTCGCTATTTCGTGTCAAGTTTATCGGAAATCGTGAAAAGCGACTTTAAAAAATGTCATTTGTGGGCAGACACGAGCGGCCATTTTTTTTGGGCATAAACGAAGCTGCCGGAATCGAAATTCTTTCTTTATTTTTCTGGAACTCCGTTATCGTTCTTACGCAGGCGCATCCCATCATCTTCGCGAGCTCCATCCATTTCTCGATACGCGCGTGTCCATATATACAGGGAGTTTAAAAATCGTACCTACGGACCAACACCGATCTCACGAGAGCGCGGTGCTGGTATTGAAATGGTTAGATCCGAAAATACACGGCGCGAGCTATCCCGCGTGTTTTTCGAACGAGACAAAAGAGCGTGGGATTGAATAACAAATAACAGACGCGCCGTGTGGTAGCACGGCGCACGTACGAGTACGTGCGATGCGAGGATGAAAGAAAGGGCGTAATGGACGTCGGGCCTTGAATCGCTGCCGAGCTCTTTTGACTACAAATTTTATGGGTGCAGACACACGTCCACGCCTCGATATACGCGTTTGCCGTTGTACTGGGTGTCCCGTTGAAATTGAATTCCCGCGAACGGATAAAAAATCCATTAATTCGATTTGACGTTATTAAAAATATGATAACCTAATTGTGTCCATCGACGCAGTACTTTTATGTAGATAATAATGACCTGCGTCGATTACTCAATCGAACAAATAATAGGCGACGAAAAAAAAACAATTCTGATCTACGTACGTTCTGTACGTGCATGAAAGAAATAAAGTCGCATGGCCAAAAGGTGCACTTTGCAATACCATGCAACTTTTGTCCGAACCATTTTTTCGTATCGCCAGGCGTTGCCGAGATATTGAAGTTGGACGACTTCGGTGAGACACCCGGTATACGAGCTTCGGTCACGTGTGCGTGCTCACCGACGGGCACGAGTACGCCGCCCGGCCGGTAGAGCACGCACGTATCTCAACACTCGCGCAGCGTCGCCTAACGCGAGAACATCGCTACGGAGCGTGTATCTCGGTGAATTTTTTTGTTTCGTTTGTTTTGCTTTTTCGCTCTCGCCGTTACTCCTCGATCGTCCTTGATACCGCGGAAGAATCGGATCCTTTTTTTCGTCCCGTAACCTCGTCCGCAAGCAACGTTGTGTCTTCTTTTTTTTTTGTTCACGTTTGGAATGAGCAACGCTGCAAGATTCGCCTCGCGAATAATGACAGCAGTCGATGTCAAGAACGAAGAGCGACGAGAGCGGGAGGACGAAGAATCTCAGCCTGGCGAGTGATACGAGACAACACGTTCGAGCGTATGTGGAAAGAAAACAAAAGAAAAACGTGTTCGCGCGCGCCCGTTGCCCCGCAGGTGAGTCAGACAAGATAATTATCGGGAATTCCGATATGGTCGCGACGCAATCGGGATTGTCTGTTTGAACAGTGAGATAATACGAAAAAAATCGAAATTCAGCTTTCCTCGTTATAACGTCATTCGCACGTGAATCGTTCGGTCAGTGTTTCCGTCTATTTTGCCTTTCCCACAAATCGATCTCCAACTACGATTCTTTTTTATTCAATTTGCCGTTTCTCCAATGCACTGAACGCGAATCGAAACATCGCGCGGTTTATCTTTGAAAAATCGTACTTTTTCGTCTATCAACACGAAACGAAAGGAGATCGTGTGGATAACGGAAATATCGAGCAAGCCTGACGAATATCGATAAATCGTCGAATTGAAATTGAACCGTAATTGAACTTTGTACGATCGCGAAGTTTCGAAGAGTCTCTTCTCGAAGGTGCAACACGAGTTAACGCGAGTTTGTATTTCGTTGCAGTAACGGAGCGCCACCGGGCGGCGCGCGCATCGCCGTCGCCATCTTGGACGATCACGATGCGGCGGGAAAATTCGAATATTTCTGTCGCGACGGTGAATTATTTTTCTCACGAGTGATTCGACGATAAGCAGTTAAAAAAATGGCGGGAACAACGGTTTGTCAGGCAAAATCGACGCGTTGTCTGAAAATCCCGCTGACGTCAACCGAGCAAGTTTATCTGGTATTTCTCGTGCCGATCGTGTTCGGTTGCTGCCTCTACATATTGAACTTCGCGGCCGATCTAGCGCTCGGGATACAGCACTTGCGCGAGGGTAACCCAATTTGGGGTTTCTCCACTTTGGCGATCGTCTACGCGCCGTCGATCGTTTATTTCGCGCTGACGGTATCGCGTCCCGATTGGTGGATGAGCGAGGACGAGAAAGTCGCGGATGGAGCACCCGCCTGGTTCGCCATGCAAATATTGCAACTCTTGGCGTTTCCTCTTTTTGCTCTCTACCGGTACGCCGGTTTGATCGTCCTCGCGGTTGACGCGGCGATACTCGATGGTCACGAAAGAACGAAAACCCTCAACGTTGCGGCAGCACCGGCGGCCATCGAACTTTACTTCTTTCTTCAAGCATGGTTCCAGGCGGCGCCACAGGCGGTATTGCAAACGCATCTGTTGTTTCGCGAGTATACGCTTGAACGGACCCACCAAACCGGTAATTACAACGCAAATTCTGATATATTTGCTCAGCTACGTTATTATGAGTCGGTCAACGGATGGAGGTTAGGTTATCGGAGTCGGGAGCTGAGTGGCGTTGTACGTCAAATATGGACGGCGTTTTCGGAAGTTCTGGTACGAAACGCCACCACCAGGGTCGCTCCGATCGCAAACTAGACTTTCAACTCCGTACTCTAACCTCCAATTCCTCTTTTTGCCGTTTTAGTGAAATGTATTATATGAAAGTAGAACTATTTTCGTGTTGAGATCGGAAAGTACCTTCCTTCGGTTCACGAAAAATCAACGTATCGAGTATGAGTTAAATTCCTTTTTTCAGTCGTCGTTCACGTTCTGTGCATTCTCGTCTCCGTGGTGACGATGTCTTCGGTGACCGCGTCGTTCCAGCGTTTCGAGAGTCAGCGAATAAACGGAAGGCAATTGCCATGGGCGATGTGGCTGAAGAAGTACAGCGTGCGAGAATTGGTAGAAGAAGACGGGGAGCATCGGGAGGCCGAACGAAAGCCGTTGCAAGTGGAGATGAATCCGACGAGAAGCAGCGTCGCTCCGTTGATCGAGCCCGACGTGACGTCGCCAGAGGAAGAGGAAGAGGAGGAAGAGGACGACGACGGATGGAAGGATCGAGCTCGTCAAGAGGGAAAAAGCGCTTCGGATTCGACAAAAAATTTGGAGCGTCAAATCTCCGTGACTCCTCCGTTGCCACCGAAGAACGTTCGGGTTAAACCACCACCCGCGCCGATTCGCGGAATAACATCAGTTCCGTCACTTCCCGTACCGGAAATGCCAGCACCGCCGAGACCAGATTCGATCGTCCGCGACCAGGAAGTGCCCACCGAGAGACGCGTCAATATCGTCGAAACAACCGCGACGAACGGGACGACCAGAAAACGACGGGACCTTCGTATACCTACGAGAAAATACTCCGTCAAGGGATTGGACGAGGACGACCCGGTTGGTAAATTCGTCGCTCTCGTCTGGTGGTTCTTCTTCATCGTAGCGCGCGTCTTCGCGATAGCCATCTTCTACGAATTCTTCCCCATCTGGCTGGCTGGGATACTCGCCGTCCACTACGTACTCGTAGTAGCTTACGTACTATACAACGCCAAGTATTGGGACGTTACGAGCTTCTTCCTCGCACTCTGGCTCGGCGCTGTTTACGTCTTCTGTGCTATAGAATACAGAGTGAAATTCAGACGCGCCGATCTATGGCTCATGGTTTATTACAGCTTCGTCGTACTACAGAACACGCTGATGACTGTAGCCTGGTTCGTTTACGCCGATTGGTCCGGCTTCTGGTACACTTACATGTTCTTCGCTATCTTCGCGAGCACCGCTCTGTGCGTAATGTCCGCCGGGGTTTACAACGCACTACTCAAGCCAAAGAAACGACGGGTCTACGCCAGTTGACGGCTCTTAGAAATTACCGCTCGTCCCGCCGTAGCGTAGAGCCAAATTCTCGAAAAGCTGCTCCGTTGTTATCGTTGTTTTCGTTTTTTTTTATCGTTCAACGTAAATAGTTAGATTTCCATGCGTTTCGAGATTTCAATCGCAATTTGTCGATGTCTTTTTTGTCGCAATGCGGAGTTTAACTCTCGACTCGTAAACACTCGTGGCCTTGGTAGAGCCACGACTTAATTTTACGTTCTTCGCTTTTTGTTTGTTTGTTTGTTTGTTTTCTTTGTTTAATTCAAGTGTCGAAAATCGTGCACTCTAAAAAAGGTCGGATTTTGGGCGAACTGAGGATTGTTCCTCTTTTGCCTGAGTTTAAAATTAGGTTTAATCAAGTATTAATCAAGCTCGTGTGCAATACAGTCAAAATTGGTGCACGATATTGATCGATTATTTATCGTCAATTATTTTTTCTTACTCGATGGTTTTTCAAAAACGTTTGTTCTAATTTTACGTGTTCAATACAAAAATGTTTCATAAACGTATTTTGGCGGATTCTAGCCACTGAAAACCGTGCCGAGTCGCATCGAAACGTGTTCATACAAAAAGGAGTTTCAAACGGAAATATCGAAAAAACATAATTTAAAGTGTCACAATTTTGATAAATGCATATGTAGATTTCGTTGTTTTTTTGCATTCACTTAGCTTATTACTACCATTTTAGGAAAGTATTTGAACAATCGAAGATAACTGTCGCACTTAATCGCACATAAAAATTCAAGGTCCATTCGGTACGGAATAATGTGATGGAGAAAGAAAATTTCATATTTGAGTGATCCTCAGCACTTCGAGCAAACTTTGAGGTTATGTGTTATAAGTTTTCGTCAATTATATGTCCGCAAGAGGGACACGTTGATACGTACAATTTTATTACATTGTAAAGCGTATCTCCGAATTTTGACCGAAGTACTAAAAATAAAAAATGTCTTCACGTAAAGGGTATTTCAACAAGTATCGGAAAGAGCTATCGGAAATTTAAAGCTCGATCTCTGCGTAGCGTATCCACATAAGTAATGTAAATGGAAATTTAATAGGGAAAATAATGATGTTACAGTGATAAAATGTGTAATAAGATTTTCAACTTATCGACGTGTTTTAAACGCGCGACGATTAAAAGTTCATGAACGACGGGTAAAACGGCGATTTTAGGTTTAAAAAGAGCACGATACTTGTGCTCTTTCAGTGGCATCGAAATTTTCTTTTTTGGCGACCATATCGTAACGATCGTTAATTGTTAATCCGCGGAATAGCTTTTATACTTCGTATATTTATTTATCGATGGTACAATTATGGTAAAATGTAAACGGTAAGATTAGGCGATACAAAAAAATCGAAGGAAAAGTAATTTTATCCACCTACGTACTTTGTCTTAAGATGTACGATATATATATATATATATAGTTCTTAATAGTCCGGCAGCAATTATTCGTTGTTTCGTGTATCAAGCTAATCGCGAGCCTTTGTGTACTGAAAAAAAAAACATTACTTTTATTTACAGACAATGCGGTACTCTGTACAATATTAAAAACAAACAAAACGTTGGCTGTTCAGTTTGTAACTTTGTCGTTCGTTTTTCCCTACAATTAGGAATTATCCCGAAAAACGACGAAAATAGTGAGGATTTGTCTCTTGCCCTTCTCGGCGATTCATAATAAAAAATTGAATGATAATACGCGACAATTGGGCAAAAGCCATGCGCGTTCAGTTTGTATAAATCTTTGGGACGATGAGCGGGGACGGCTGGCGATAGCGTCCGTCGCTAAACGTCATGACGAGTTTCGATAATTACTCTTCGTTAAAATTAGTTTTGAAAAGTTTACGATACCATCAGTCGGTATATTATCGACGGAGAATATAGTACGACTGTGTGCGTTATCGTCCGATGGTAATATACCGACGAATGGTATTTAATTTCTGCCCGTATGTTATCGACATCGCGAAACGTTCGCTATGTTCCTCGGTTCAAACGTGCAGACTCGAGTCTCTGTGGAGCGTTCCGAGCTGAGCTTCGAAGAGAACGTCGTTCAAGAGCTTTTCGGCAACTATCCTCTGGTCGAGTCGCATACTTCTCAACTTCGCGGCAACGTTTTTTCCGATTGCGTCGAACTCGTCCTCAACAACGTAAGAACTACCGTCCGGTGGTGGCTGCGGTAATTTTTGCATTTCCGGGGTTTCCATGTAGGCCGGAGCCTCGTCGTACTTGCGCCGTCTCAAGGTCGGCGAATCCGCCCAGTTTTGTACCTGCTCCGTAACCTCCTCGTTTGCCGGAATTTGATTCACCTCCTGAAAAACATCCCGTAACTATCAAGTGTTTTCCCCGACCATCCCAGGACCATTTTCGATCCACGAAACATTTCTTCAGAATCATCGCTACTGATTTGCACAAATTACCAGCGGGGCTGGCTTTATTCGATCGCGCTTAATGTATTACCGGCTTGTAGTATTTCCTGTATATATGTTTGTTCTTCATGAATTCCATCGACTTCTCCGGCGTCATATCGATGTAGGCTATAGCCGGTTTTCTCTGATTTGATTTGCTCTTGATTCTCTCTATCATGAATGGATGAACCCTCTGAAAAACAGCGAATTATAAAATCAATGAATCAACGTATAAATTTCGTTCTTTCCTGACTGTGAAAAATAGATGCACTCTTGAAAACGAATTTGTTTGGGTTTGTTCGATCAACGAACGTCCCTGAACATAACTAGGAAACTCTATTTTGGGTTTATGGACGTTTCATCGACTACGGAATGTTTATTTAACAGATTTGTGAAATTTGACTTATCAGGATCGTTTTTTGGATATTTGTTGTTTTTAAAGTCGTCTTCGTATGAACCTGAAAACGTATTAACGGAGCAATCAGAAATCAAATGACGAAGCATCGGCTACCTTTATGTGACTGAGAAAATTTCCCGTCGACTTGAGATTGCCGTTTAGAAGTTTGTGGCACTGCAAGCAGCGAACTTTGACGTTGGTGTCCTCGACTCTGACGACACTGAAAAATTCGCCATCCAGGAGGGCTGGCAATCTGACCGGAGTGAGCGTCATGTCGGTCATGGCGTTAGGCTGTATCGTGGCGATGGGACTAGCAGCCATTTGCTGCGGCTGCGTCTCTTCCAGGTTCGCTCTTCCATCCCGTTGCTCGTCGTGGATCTCAATGTCTTCCTGTTGCTCCTGCATTCTCGGCTGACCTCCGGTTCGTGCGATATCGACTCGTTGATTGGCGTCGATCATGCACGGATCGAACGTTTCGATTTTCGTCTCGAAACGCGCACCAGTATAATTATCCATCACCGTGGGTGACAAAACTGGGAAGAAAAATTACGGAACCTCGAATCTTCTGAAAAAGGGGGAAAGAATGCGAAAGATGATTGGAATTCTTTTACTTCCGTGAGGGAACGAAATAAACTCAAGAAGTAACGTATTTTTCGTTCTTTTTTAATTCTTCGAGTTTGCGACGGTGAAGATAAAAATGCCACGCTGGTTGAATTTAATTCTTCATAATTAATCGATTTTTCCTTGTTTTCCGTTTAACACAAAAAAGTATCGTCGAGATTCGGTTTTTTACCGAGAAAACGTTGCTTGAACGTTAATTTTCCATCGAAGTTCCCAGCGTTACGAAAACATTCGCGTCTTCGCATCAAAGCTCGGGAGAAAAACAAACGAGTGAATAAAATGAACAAAACGACACTTGGGTCCAGTCGCGGACGATTGGCGAGCACGCACTCGACGCAGTTTATCTACACACTGTACATGTTTCGTACATTTATCTCCCTCACTTCCACCTCTTTTTTTTTGTATTCTTTGCTCGCTTTGCACGCCGAAGTTTCACGCACGGCGTATACGCTCGCGATGTATTTTTTAATTTTTTGTTTTTACGAGGTTGACGTCTTTTTATATGCAACGCGTACGCAAATGTACGAACCGAGGACGCTTTTTCAGTTGGCGAGCGGCAGCGAACTCCGCGTCGCGGGGATAAAACTTCGAGGGGAAGCGTGATAGGATGAAAGTAGAAAAGCGAATACGAGATTTGCTTTCCGCCAGAAAAGTGAAACTTTTAGAGGTCTTTGGTCGTTCAATATCGGGCCGGTAATTTTGTTGCATATTTCAGATAAAGAGAGAGAAAGAGCAATCGGTTTGTATACTCGAGCGATTACGACGGCGAGTGCCACGGTGATGAAACGCTTAACAGGAAAACGACATGCCGTACCGCACGCTTGCGTTACACTGACTCGACTTGTGTCCGCGTTTTTTAATACACTCCCTCACCGGCACGTGGCGCTAGTTGTACATTGAGAATATTTTTGTCACGCAACCATGCAATTGAACTGTGCAATGTGTAAGCAATACATAGACTGTGTTCAAGTGAAATATTACTAATATTACATTAAAACTATAATGATTTATCACTAAATAATTCATTCTCCCAAACATTATTAACGAATACGTCAATTAATATGTATCAAAAATTAATACAATACTATCAGGATACTCACATGTGTCGCTGAAGAAGAATTCGACTACCGCACCATCTGTCTCGTATGTTTAACGCACGGTTCGATCATCACGTTACCCACCGTAGGAAAGCGCGTGTTTTTTCTTATCCAAGTGGAAGCATGAAGAGAACGCGATCGAATCCTCTTTATCCCCACTAGGTAACATATTCTCCTTTTCCTAAAACATTCAATAGGTTAAGAACATAGCCTTGCATTCCGTTAAACCGTTATCTTACGTCGGTAAGTTAGAAACGTTGAAGCGAACGAGCAAGAAACCGACAAATTAATACTGCTTATTCGGCGCTTTAATCCCACACTCGATCGGTAAGGAAAAAAACCGTGACGAACTATTTTTCCCAGTTTTTTTTTCTCCAAGACACAACTATCGTGGAAATTCAACGATGTTTCAGAAATCGTCTCGATTCGACTTTCATCCTAAACATTTCTTTTAATCCACCTCGACACCCACCTTATTATCCATTCCAAATAAAACATACCGAATAATCCTCCCATTACATTTCCGCCGTTCTAACGCCGCATTTGTATTCAAATCCGGAACGAAGTACGAATCATTTGACACGTTACTCGATCCTATAATGAACGAATATATGTTGTAACGCTTGAAACCTCGCTAGCAGGAAGTGATGATATCTAGGATATGTAGCGAAGGCTCATCCTATATACATACGAGACAAAGTTCCCGTGAACTTTCTCTTTCACCTCGACATCTTTATTGCGAGGATCTTCCGCACTCTCGTCCCAATCTTCTTTCTCACAGTCTCACTCGCGTCATATATCGCCATCAAGTAATCATTCGGATGAGAGATGTCATATTGTGTGTTTAAGATTCAAAGTAGATATCTCGCATAATAACTATAATAATACTCATGAGAATAAAGAAAATAACAACAACAATAATAATAATAATAATAATAATAATAATAATAAAAATCGATTTTTTCTAAATGTACAAATAATGTATTTTATACATTATTTCCACTTCAGTAAATTCTTACAACTTTCGTTTCTGAAAATTTAAAAAATGTATAAAATGTGCAAATTTTAAATAACGTAGCAGATGCAACAGAAATCGACGTAATTAAATAAAATACGATGCATAATTGAAATAAATAAACCTTAAGTAGATAATAAAATAACGATAGCAAAATTGAGAAAATCTTCAAGAATTCCAAGAAAAAAAAAAGACAAGGGGTATTAGAAAAATTATTAAAAACGAAAACTGCCAATATAATTGTAAAAGCGCCGTCAGAGGGTTAAAAAATTTTCGAAATCTCCGAAATTCGTATACGCGGAAGCGTAGAATCGTCGATGGTATCGTTAAGAATAATATTTCGGGACTATCGTCAAAATTCTTCAACCGGGTATTGCCGATTATCGAAATCGGCGATTCCGAACGTTTTTTGGTGACGTTTGTAGCTTCACTTTATTCTTCCTTTGCTTTTCCGAGTAAAATTGAGGGCTCCTCGTTGGTCATCCTTTGGAACTTCGTTCCTTCCGGAAAACGAAATTTTCGAGCCCCCCCCCCCGCGTCGCCACTTGCCTTCGCGGAACTTCCCGTTAATACATGACGAGGAGACGGAGGAGGAGGAGGCTGAGTGCAAACGTCGCGACGACGCGGGAGGAGCGGAGGGGGTGTCTACCACATGCCCTCGTGGAGGGATATAGTAACGTTATCCTCGAGATACCTCGCTGGTTTTATCGTCGCGTAGCGTGACGCTTAGTTACGTGTACGTAACGTACGTTACTCCCGTTTCTCTCCTATATATATATATATATATATATACTAGCTTCTGCCCGCGACTTCGTACGCGTTCCCGTGGGATAAAAAGTAGCCTATGTCCCATTCTGGACCATAATCTATCCCTGTTCCAAATTTCACCCCGATCCCTTGAGCCGTTTTGACGTGATTGAGGAACAAAGATACATACAAACTCAGAAACTCTGGGATTTGTAATAGGTATGAAATAACGAAAAATTCAAATATCTTACGGAACATTATTTTTCTCCAAAATAAAATATAGGCTATGTTACTCCGCAGTTACTGCTTATACTATGTATTTATAGCTGTATACATGCATAAAAATATACATAATATACCTACGAATTTATGCATTTATTTTATGTATAAATTTATTTTATGTATAAATCTATGTAAATTTATGTATAAATTTATGAATTTATACATTATTTAGCTCATGCATAAAAATATACGAAATATACTTACGAATTTATGCATGCATGTATGCATGCATAAAAATATACATAATATACCTACGAATTTATGCATGCATAAAATGCATAAATTTGCATTTGCATTTTGCAAATGCATAAAATGCATAAATAAATAAATAAAATACATGCATAAAAATGTCTATAATATACCTACGAATACCTATATTTTTATAGATGTATATCCATTTATACATGTATAAAAATTATATATCCATGTATATATATAATTCTCAAACAAAAATTTTCATCTAGAGTTTCCAGAGCTCTACAGTTCCTTTGGAGCTGACAATTTTTTTAATGATAAAAGAAGCATTATTTCTTTCGAAAATGTCGGCAATTTTCGTCATTTTGAATTTTGGATCGACAAACATTTTTTTTTCAAACCTTCTCTTTTAACACGTAAAATAATTGTTATGCACAATATTTTTCCGATCAATATTTTCCGACAAAAATCAGGTGTAGTATTTAAATGGGACACCCGATATATAGATACATATATATACGTACACTTAACGTAGCACAGGTTAATTGATGCACCATCGCGGTAATGACGGGCGCTCGCTCGTGTGTACTCGCGTCCGTGGAAACCTCTCGAACGTGTATGTATTGCGTGTGTGGGTGGAGGGAACGCGAATGCCCGATTATATCCTCTCCTATCCTTGTTGAAGGGACTCGTGCCTACGTTTTGCCGGCACGGGACGAGCACGCATTGCGAGCATTACGAAAAATCGAGTTTCAAGTAGATTACTACTAGGAGGCGAAGCGTGTTCGACACGTAAACGCGCGCGTGTACCTTTGCGGTTGAGGAATTTTCAGGTGGTCTTTTTTTCTTAGAGGCCTCATCTCGTGTGAGAATATACTTGTATCGATGTATTAATACACCTATACGAAAATTACGAAAGGTATATCGTCGATGTAATTTGCGTTATGGTTGATGCTCGTTTGGGTTTGCTTCGTTCGACGTCGTTGTCGTTATCAATTATAATTACTAATAATATAAATAATAGTAACAACAAATGCAGTTTTCACGTTATGTTTCGCTTTTATCAATTTGAACAATTTTAAATATTTTCAATCGAAAAAAAAATGTAAGAATTTATGAAAAAATGAAAATAATATAAAAAATACATTCTTAGTAAATTAACGAAAATTAGTGTATTATTATCATTATTATAGTTATTATTTTATTATCTTTAAAAAGATTTTTATAAAAAAATCTTTTCTTTTTTAATGTAGACGTGACGTGTTTTATAATTTCGATGACTGGTCTCATCACCGGCTTCCTTTTTCTTTATTTTTCGTTTTTCGCGAATTAATGACATTTTTTCGAGAAGATTTTTATCATTTTAATATTCAATGATAAACGGGACGGACCGCGCACGCACGGTTAATAAGCGCTGGTATCTCGTGCGCAAGTATATACATATACAATTTTTGATATATATATATATATATATATATTTGTCAAATGGCGATTGTGAGGACTTTTTCTAACACCTATATACAACCATTGGAAATCACACACACAAAGCTGTTATTTCATTATCTGCTTGAAATTTTCATTTAGGTTAATTTTTGTAAATTATATGAGAAAACTCGTTTGTAAAGTAAGACACCAGGACATTTGAGAATTTTTCGTGCAGTGGCTGTTGTGAGAACCCTTTTGAAAAAAAAAGATGGTATTTTTCCAGGACAGAGTTTCCAATGGTGACCATACAAACAGTACAATACTGTTTTTAATGACAATGCAGTACAGACATCTATTTAATATCATCATAAATCTGTTCGGTTTTAAGC
>JAPYZJ010001869.1:0-36161 GCA_030522765.1 Ophioninae sp. B BG-2022a
GTCGTAACTGAATCGTTGTCGTAACTGAATCGTTGTCGTAACTGAATCGTTGTCGTAACTGAATCGTTGTCGTAACTGAATCGTTGTCGTAACTGAATCATTAGCGGAACTGAATCGTCGTCGTAACTGAATCGTTGTCGTAACTTAATTAACGCGCATCGGGTTTGTTTCACAGGCGGAACTGGAGCAGGCCTCGGAGGATTCGAAGGATACGGAACTAGAGGATAAAGCCGAGGCCTCCAACGATATAGAAGTCAGTAAGATAAAGTATCCGTTAAGGCGATAGCAGAGATACATTTATACGGTCGAAGTTGAAAATTGTAGGATGAGCTGAAAGCGCTCGAGGGTATGAAATGCCGGGCTCCCCACGGTAGCAGTTGGGGTGGCACCGGCTATCATAACGCAATGGTATCCTCTATTCACAGAACCGAAGACGATAAGATTACTAGTATCAACGATATCAAGGTAAACGAGGTCACGTTAGCGCGTGCGAATAGAAAGTCGAAGAACGATAGCTGTTTCTTAAAAAATTGACGATGCCTCGTCGTTTCGCCGTTTAGGTCAGAGTACTCTTCGTGAATCCCACGCACAAGGAAATGCTACCGTGTCCTTATTACTTGGACGGAGCTTGTAGATTTTCCGACGAACAATGCCATTACTCCCACGGCGAGATCGTACCGCTATCGAATCTCCAGGAGTATCGGGAGCCTGTATTCGCTAGCCTAAGAATGGGCAGTCGTGTTTTAGCCAAACAGAAAAACAATTTGTGGCACAGATGCGTCATATTGAAAATGCCGGAAAAGGAGGAAGATGATTATCGCGTTAAATTCGAGTCGAGTGGTAATATCGCAGAAATTCCAGTGCAGGATCTTTTGCCACTCGGTAAGGAATTTTCTGTTTTTTCTCTATTTACTCTTCGCGTCGATTTGATTCCGCTGATCATCCAATTGATAATCCGAACAGAAGACGCAGATTTGGAAATGTCCGATACATCGGACGACAGTGATTCTGATCGCGATGAAGCACCCGATGGTAATCAGGACGAAGCGTCGGTTCAGAGATCCTTGTTGACGCTGAATACGGGCGAACCTCTGGGTAATTGGGAAAGACATACTCGCGGTATCGGCAGCAAGCTGATGGCACAAATGGGATACGTGCATGGTACCGGACTTGGAAAACGAGCCGATGGCAGGGTTGCTCCTGTCGAAGCTACCGTACTACCAGCTGGCAAATCACTCGGTACGAAAAAATCTACTTCCGATCGAACCGATTTGTTCGTCGTAACGATATCGTTAATTCTTTAATTCTTTTTTCGCATCCTTCAGATCACTGCATGCAATTGCGGGAACACGCCGGTGGCGACAAAGACTTCTTCACTGCGGAGCGAAAGTTGCGAAAACACCAACTGAAGATGGAACAACAGCGTGAAAAACAATACCTCCGTGACAAGGCGCGTCGCGAAAGCGATGTATTCAACTTCATAAACGCTACGTTGGGTAACAAACGTGAGTGAAGACATCCTTTAAGGACAAGACGTACCACGTGACACACGAGCGCGAGATTGTCGAAATTTTTAAATCACAATTTCTCGAGGACTATACGTTTTTATCGTAAAACTCAAGCATCTATTTCCGTTTCTATGAATTCTACAAAGACTGATGCTCGATTTTTCGCCGTAAATTTAATTGACGCTGAGAAAACGAATTTCGAAAATTTGTGAGGTTATGTCGATGTTCGTCATGCCCTTTAACACATTAGAACCGATTATACAAGATAATCTCTCAAATTATGATCTATAAAGCTTTTTTCATCTCAGAATTTTTATTTACATTTAATTTTGAACGTACATTTTCTCGGACGTAAAAAACATTTTGAAAAATCTTTTTAAAACGGTATTTGCGATCCTACAAGACTTATTTTAAAGTCGAATTTAATTTTCAGCCTCGAACGACGAGCCGAGTAGCTCCAAGGTTAAAAGTCACTACAAAGCTCATACGAATCACAGCTTAAACGTAGCAGATTTCCAAGTGAGCGAAAATATCACGAGACTCGAGAGAGAATCTTCGAGACTGATGAATTCCCTCGGCCGACATTCCAAGGGAAGTCTACCTTACAACAATATCGTCACGCGATACAACGAGAAGCAGAGCGAACTCGCGGATTTACGCTCGACGAGAAATCACATCGTGAACGAACAAAGCCAACGCAAGGACAAAGCGAAACTCTCCGTATTTTAATCGTTTCGCGTAAACGAGACCAGTCGAGAAAAAAAACTTTGAGTGCCGCGCGTATCACATATCTGTAAATATTTATTTCGCTGATTATTCGCCTAGGTATGTAAATAAAAAAATGTCTCCAAAAGTCGAAAAACTTTCTATTATTTCTAACAAAATGCCACACTGTTCGAACCTTGCAACGAAATATTTTATCGGGATTTGATTTTTCGATAATTCTCGAAAATCAGCTTTTACAAATTGGAAGAAAGGACTTTTAAATTCGCCAGAATTGAATTTCATTTTCAATCGCTGCAATGTGTACGACATAACCTTAAAATTGAAACAATTCTTAACGATGTTACAACTTCAATCTGAGGAGCTAATATCAGCATGATAAAAGTCCATTTCTCAGTATCGGACTTCCAACCATCTCGCGAATCCTTCGTGATAAAGATGACGGCGTCGTAATTCGCAGAATTCGAATGGCCGCGCCGATAAACAGCAACGGATGTACGTGTCCTCTAAAATCGCGACTACATTTTTCCATCTGAATTAATTCGCTGAAAGATAATATTCGGAAGAAACGTGGTAGTTGAATTAATGCAACGAACGATTTGCTTCATTTCTTCCAGCTGAAATAGCCGAGCGGGTGTCGATAAAAATATATTCAAAATATGTGAGGTTATGTCGCAGTTTTTCGTAACGAAAACTTCCGCGTCAGTAAATTCAACAGTGCAATTGTTACAACAATAGAAAATCCCACTTGTATCTATGCGCATGAAATTTGATATTTCAATTCGAATATCATGCAAGAAGCGGGCGTAAGTTAAATCAGAAATTTCGTTTTGCAATTATCCCGCATTATTAATGGTGAATGGTTCTAGATTGTGAAAGCAGACAAAATCGAGTACACATCGGCGCCTCCGGAGTTGGTCCAAAACGCCAAACCTTTAAGCTTGATTTCATTCAGTATATTATTGTGTATTCTATTCACGGGTCAGTGATCACTTCGTCCTAATCCGGCATGCCGTAGTGTCGCCTGATTTCATAATTCCACCAATAAGCGTTTTTTCAGTTTCCATATGGGTTTTCCACAAGGAATCTTTGAGCGAAGCCGTGCTGGACGCGAGTGAGTCAAAAGTCAGCTGTTTTTCAAAAATCGTTGATTAATCACCGTTTTTTATTTCAGTTTACGCCAATGCTCTCTTTATCTTGATATTCGGATGTGCGGCAATAGCCGTCAGGTCTGTTCAGTTTTTTGCTTCTTTGCCGGAGCTGGGCTCGAAGTATAACGGCGACGTAGAGAAACTCTTCGATTCCGTGAATCTCAATTACGTGTCCTGGCTGTTCATCGTCGTTACCTCCACAGTATTTTCTGTACGTTAACAAGATTGAAGAATTTCTTTTTTGAACGCTGTTTTCATTGATAAGTGTTTGGAAATTTAGATTTTCTACCGTTATAATAATCACACGATCGATCGAGTATGGGGAAACGGACCGGTCAAATGTTTTCCTTGCATCTTGACCGCCATCGTTGTTTGTCGAGCGATCGGTCTGGTGAGTAACAAGAGTTACCCGTCCGAAAGATATCACTTACGCGAAGTACTCTTAGAATTCGATGCACCTTAGTTACTAGGATCATTCGCCGTTTTGATTTCGCCGGTCGTAAATATCGAGCACTTTGACAGGAAGAATCGTTTTACTTTCTTACAGAGCTTTTCGACGGTGAGCAGCATTACGAGGATCGGTTCGATGGGCGGTATCGATTATGGCACTGGCATGGCTTTTAGCTATTACTACGGATACTTAAAGTTGATTCTTCCCTCCGACGGAGCTTACAATCCAGGTGAAGAAAAATAATTGCAAAAATTACGTTGTATCATTGATAGTCCGTTGTAACATCGCTAATATGCTTTCGATGACGTCGCAGGGCTGCGTCACAAAATGGAACAGTACGAGACCATCCAGAACGTTACGATACCTGTAAAGAAATTATTTATTCTTATCCCCGAATCTGGCCATATCCCTCCGGACCTCAAAGAAGTATCGGACTACTGGTTGGAGGGTACAACGGTGAGATAAATATCATTCGTTTCTTCGTATCGAAGTGATATGAAAAATATTGAATTTTCAGAGCTTGGATACCGAAATCCGCGACAGAGCTGGCGTTAAACGTCGCGTCTACAAAAACACGGTATGGAAAATTCATCCCGGCGGTGATGGACGATCGAATTATTCGGTTTATTTGACCACTGAAGGAGCCACGCCTCTTTTGACCCTCTGGGAAATCGTAAACCATTTTCACCCTCAAACGGGTACGTTCTGCAAACTTTTCTTAAATTACTTTCAACACAGTAATTATCGAAGTAACTAATTAACCGATTTTCTAGTTTTATTATATTTTTTCTTTTCGTTGCGATTTTTTTCACCTTTGTTTCGGTTAATCTGAAAAACCAAAAATAAACAATTCCTTGTTTTTTTGTTTTCAAAGCGGCTTACCGAGAACACAAACGCGAGATCATAGCTTCGTTTTACAAAACGCTTCAAGAGTTGATAAAAAACGATCCCCGTTGCAGCGACGCGTGCGAACTTGTTTATTACAAAGGTGATTTGGATTTTCGTTCCGCCCGATGAAATTCTTCGAAAAATATGTCGCGATTCAAATTTGAGCGTTACAATTTTTTTTTCAGATTACGACGAAAATGGACAAAAAGTGAACGTCGGTGAAATCTTGTTGAGAAGAATTCTCCAGCAAGTCGGATCGTCGAAATGAAGTTTGTCGATAATTGGCGTACGTTCGATATCGATAAACCCAAACAAACCCAAACAAGCCCAAAAGTGCATTATTACAGAAGTACACAATAGGTCGGTGTTAAGATCGTTCGTATTTTTATTAAAAGTAACAGACGTGGTATAAAAAAAAAAAAAAAAGAAGATAACTGGCAATAAAATAATAATTATGCTTACACGTCTCACATGTATATTTCACATATCTAAATTGTCGTTACACAGAGACTCTTTTTTTGTGTGTTTTTTTTTACAGGATTTTTCTCATGTCCGCTGGGTTCTTTTTTTTCTTCACTTGAAATTCGAATGTAAGTCGTAGTCTGGATTCTTTGTGCTAATATTCCTCGCAATCGACGACGCTCGTTCGATCGGCATACATTCGAGTGCGCAAAATAAATATAGGAAGAAAAAAAAATCGGTTCTCGTCATCCCGACCGGAAGTTACGAGAACAAAGATAAAACGTCGATTCACTAATGTCCGAACCTCATCTCCACGTATTGCTTTCTTTTTTTGTCGTTCACGTCAATTTTTCGTAACAAGCTCGTTTTTTCGACCGTAGAAATTAAATTGAGAATATTTAGCGAATCGACGCGAATCCTCCGGAGAATGAGGAGAAACCCGAAACTTTCTTCCTCCTCGTCGCGAACAGAAATATTTAACAATGTTTCGTTCCTTTTTAGGCGTAAAAAAAAGAAGAAAAAAAAAAGAAAAGGACGATATCGCTGATATGTGGAAGAAAAAATTTCGAAAAATTCGAACGCGTAATTCTCACCGGCTCTTTATTTCTTCTATCGATAAATCAAGATCGAAAACGTTAAATTTCGTTTCGCCCATTGTTTAAAAGAGAATTCAACGGAAAGTCCAGTAAACCCTACATCAAATTATTTTCAATCGACTCTCCAATTTCCAAAAAAACTCATCTCGCTTTTTCGCTTTTACTTTTTCAGCGTTTTGGTCGCGTGTAAAAAAAAAACAAAATGGACGAAGTCTTCAGAACGAAACTTCCGTCCACGAACCCTGATCGTCTTTTTTCGTTCTCTTCCTATCGAGGTTTACATCGAAGTCTGAATAAATCGAAAAATCTACGATTTCAATATTCAAAATCCTTTCGCGTCGTCCTCTTCGGAAGGATCCGCAACGAAAAAAAAAAAAAAAAAAAAAAAAAAAAAAAAAAACCTTTTTCTTTTAAAGGGGGGTTGAACCAAACGAGAGCCACGTGTCGTAAGATTGTCGCGCGATCGTTGAATCGAAGCGGATATGAAATGCATAAACGTATAAAGATTTTTTCGTCGTCGCGACGATATTCGCTTTTCTAATCTCGTAACGCTACATCACAATTCGCGAATGATCGTAAAAACAAAATTCGGAAGATGCATTTTTTTTTTCTTTCTCATGTTTTTTTTTTTTCAAAATTCATATCTCTATTCAATGAAAAAAAAAACTTCGTATATATAAATATATTAAATAATAATAAAAAAAAAAAATGTCAGATCTATGTCTCACTCAAGCGCGTATCGCGATGAAATCGAGTTGCACATCTCTCGTACGAAACTTGCGACAAATGCTTTTTTTTTTCTTTTCTCTTCTCCGTCTTCGTCGTCGGTTTTTTTTTTCTTCACTCGATCCGGGACATTTTGCGTATATTTTGTCGTTTAATTTTTCATTAGCCACGTATACGCGTGTGAGATCAATGCTGTGGCAAATCAGCGACCAGTACTTGCCAAACGTATCGAACGCTCTTATGGACCTTTTTTTTTCTCGTCTCTTGCCCCCCCCCCCTCCTTCAGAATTTTCTTCTTTTTACCGTAATTCCAAAATTCTTCGGAGCGATCGATAATAATCGAGGATCGACGGGGAGCAAGAAGAAGAAACGTACGACGCGGCTTTAAGTACGTAGCAGCTGGGAAAAGGAAGCGCAATTAACAAGAAAAAAAGAAGAAAAGGAAGAGAAAAAGAAAAAAATGTTTCGAGTCGTTTCCGACGACTCGAAAAAAAAAAAAAAAGAAGAAACGATTCACAACCTAAAAACTACAATCTCATCGGTATTATGCTGCAGATTGGCGCAATTTCGGATTTTCTTCTCACCCCTGCGCCAACTGTAGAAACTAATAGTATTGAAACAAAAATATATATTTATATATAGGTTAAGGGAAATTGAATGCGAGGAAGCAGGTAATTAATCGACTGTTTGCCCTTCCGCTCGTACGATGAGAAAACAAAAAAAATTAAGACTCTTCTACATGCTCGCATGACGTGTAAAAAAAATATAAGTACTTTTCGCACGTATTATCTCGTAAGTAGCTCGATCTCTACGTTATCAGTTACAGCGAGTAGGAAAAAATAAAGTTACGATTTCGTCCGCGCAATGCACATGGAAAAAAGAAGAAAGGAAGAAAAATAAGGAAAAAAAAAAGAATAAAATGAAAACAGAAAATCAAAGAAGAAAATTAAAGAAAAATAAAGAATAAAATTAACGAAAACAGAAAATCAAAGAAGAAAAGAAGAAAATTAAAGAAAAAAAAGAATAAAATAAACGAAAACGGAAAATCAAAGAAGAAAAGAAGAAAATTAAGGAAAAAAAGAATAAAATAAACGAAAACAGAAAATCAAAGAAGAAAGGAAGAAAATTACAGAAAAAAAAGAATAAAATAAACGAAAACTGAAAATCAAAGAAGAAAATTAAAGAAAAAAAAAGAATAAAATAAACGAAAACAGAAAATCAAAGAAGAAAATTAAAGAAAAAAAAAGAATAAAATAAACGAAAACAGAAAATCAAAGAAGAAAATTAAAGACAAAAAAAGAATAAAATAAACGAAAACAGAAAATCAAAGAAAAAATAAGAAAATTAAAGAAAAAATAATAAAAGAAAAAAAAGAAGCAAACGTATTATATACGTAAGAATATTCACAACGTACACGTTCGTTAAATCGTAAAAATTAATAGTTCGCCGAGCAAAAGTCTTGTATCGAACGTTCAACCCACGTGTATAAATACAACAGCCGAGGGGAGGGAATAAGGAAGAAATAGAACGAGAGTTACGAATTAGAAGAAAAGAAAATGATAAATCACTGGCTGCTAGGAGACCTTCGATCAGGTACACAGTTTTGACGATCGCAATCTGCGGCTTATCGAAACGTAACCTCGCATCGAAAATAAAAAAAAGCAAGAAAAAAAAAGATACGAAAATAATGAAAAACGCAATTAAAAATAACGACGCTAAACGAGTCGATTGTTAGGAAGCGATTTCTTAGTTACAATAAATTAGGATTAACAACCTTGTATAATCGTGACGCGTTTTTTCGTTTTCATTTTTCGCTTTGGCATATGCCACGCGAACTTCAATTGCATAATTGAAGTTTCACTCCAATTTGTAAAATGAAGAAAAAAAAAAAGAAAGAATAAGGTTGCTCCCCTCGTTCCGGTTTTCTCTCTGGACGATTGGATCGTAACTTTAGAGCGTATAAATAATCGCAACCAACGGGTCAACCGCCGTGTCTTCTAGCTTTGATATCTTCCTCGACAGATCAGCCGATTTCGCTCTTTTCCTCGATCTCGCTCGCTTCAATATATCTCGAACAAATGAAATTTGAAAATTTGTCTTTTTTTTTTATTTCATCACGTTTCGAAACGATCGTTCGTTATTCCAATTCAAATCGTTTTTTTTTTTTTTCCAAATACGAAAATTCTTTAGTGCACATAGTTCGCCCTAATTTTCGGAAGCTCGAGGGAGGAAAAGAGAGATCGAAGTATCCAAAGGAAGCCTTTCACTTTTTTTGGCCCTGCGATTGCGGAAAGATGAAAAAAAAAGAAGGGACAAAAATATTTCGTCAGCGATTCGGACGAACAATTGATAAATTGTTCGCCGAGCGAATTCGACAGGGCGAAAGGTAAACGCCTAAATTTAATTTCTTTTGTGCTCACGCTTCGAATTGACTAGTTGGCTGGATGGATGCCGATGAGAGATGATGAAGAAAAGAAAGGAATAAAACAGGAGCAACAAACTGTCATGAGGATGCCAAATATATACATTGATGGAACGCGTTTTTTTTTTCTTCTAACCTTAAAAAAAAGGGTCTTCTCGATTAAACGATACGGTGTAAAAAAAAGAAGAAATATCAGAGTGAAAAAGGAGAGCGCAGTGCGAATTCACAAAACATCACTAGGTCTCTGTGTACAATGAGAAAGAGAGACGAAAAATCCACAAATAACGCGGATGATCTTTCGATGATCGAAAGCTGAAAGCTAGACTCCTCGGTTGTTTCGTTGGTAATTATGTAATTTAGTGACTTTTCCGAAAAATGCGTGCTAAATTTATTTTTTGTCATTTTCTCTTTGTTTGGGTTATAAATGATGATGTTCAGTCGGGGGAAGCTAAATTCCACCTTTCCATAAAAAGTTATGGGGTTTTCGTGGAAACATGTGATAAAAATGGGGCGTACATTTTCTATAGTGACTCGATTTTAACCAAACAAACCCAAACAAACCCTAACCCAAACAAACCCATACAAAGTTATAGGGTTTTGATGTTTACGGAAACACGTGATAAAATCGAACGTGAGTTTTTTGCAAAATGACTCGATTTTCGTCTATCTCGTTTAATTTTCATGCAAGGATAACTTTTTATGGAAAAGTGGAATTTAGCTTCCCCCGACGGAATATTATCATTTATAACCCAATTAATGAGAAAACGACAAAAAAATAAATTTTGCAAGCATTTTTTCGGAAAAGTCACTAAAGTACATAATTACCGTTTCGTTTGCTCGTGGCTCATTGATAAAAAGTGAAGCTAAATGAAAGAGGTTCAATCTCCAAACGTATCCTGCTTCGCGTCCTCGTTTGTGAAGCTCATCGTGGACAATGAGAATGCTCGGATTTTCTTTTACGAACGAAATTCAGCTGTTTCAGCTTGTCGAAACGCAAACGTAGAAAGATCGAAAAATAAAACCGGAAGTCTCTTTTCCAAAGACTCTTGAAAATCCCGTTGAATTTTCATCGAAGAGTGGAAAAATTAATGGACGAAAAAGGAAGAAATTGTGAAGAAAAAAAAAGAAGTAAAACGTATCAGAAGAGCGAAAAACGAAATTGGGAAGAAACGAGCGACGCAGCATCGTGCAAGGGCTTGTGTACTTTTGATCTAATTATTTTAACCGATACTCACGATCAACCAACTTTGTCTTTTTTTTTTTGTCATCTCTGTTACCTTTACGCGTAGAAAAAAATCTGTGACACGCTCTCTTCTCATTTCGTAGTCCGATGAGCGCGGCTAGCCTCGCCGATCGAAAATTAACGGCGAACCCGTTGATTGGGCGAAATAGCGAGAAACGTGGCAAATTCAAGCTTCGGTCGAGGCTACCAAAGAGCCTTTGGGTGTGTAAGCTGTCGCGTTAGGATCGAGATTGGAAACGGTACAACCAGGACACGGACTCTCGTTTCCACGCATCTTCGAACCACCCACTCTCACGTCGTTGTTCAGTCGTAGCTTCGACGTCGAACACGTTGGTGCTGGCCCGAAAGAGTCCTGTGGCATCACCGCGAGATCCTGCGCTATTTTCGCCTTCAGCAGTTCTATCTCTTTCTCCTGAGATCTGATCAGGCCTGGGAGATAAGAATATTTTTTCTTTTGTCAAAAATCCAAATAGCATTTACGATCATTTTCGATCAACTCGGAAAATCGAACGAATAATTTTTAGATTTTTGTAAAGTTAAACTCTTCCTAATCTTCTTTGACCTCTATTTTCGAAGGGATGAAATATTTTTATCGTTAAATTCAGGCATCGATGTCTCCGTTTGTGAATTCCAGAGACGGTCGACTTTTGAAATTGAAAACTTTAAACTTTTGTATTGTTGAATTTTTATTGTGATTCCTCGAATTTTTTATTTTTTATTCTGATTCATTGAATTTTTGGATTGTGATTCTGATTCTTTGAATTTCTCACCTAAATTCTGAATTTTCGTGATTCTTCGCAAAAATCCAGTGCCAAGACTAAACTTTTGAATTATTGAATTTTGATTCTGATTCTTTGAATTTTGATTCTGATTCTTCGGATTTTTCATTTTTTATTCTGATTCTTTGAATTTTGATTGTGATTTTTCGGATTTTTCATTTTTTATTCTGATTCTTTGAATTTTTGGATTGTGATTCTTCGGATTTTTCATTTTTGATTCTGATTCATTGAATTTTTGGATTGTGATTCTGATTCTTTGAATTTCTGGCCTAGATTCTGAATTTTCGTGATTCTTCGCAAAAATCCAGTGGCAAGACTAAAGATCGTTCCGTGAAAATATCCCTGTTGATAAATCTTGAAATACGATTACTTACTCTCGCGAATCTCGAGTTGTCGTTTCGCCTCGCCAAGGGCTGAAAAGAGATCGAGTTTGATTCGCGTTTCCGCGCTAAGGCTGTTTTCGAGGTGTGAATTTTTGTCCTGCAACGCGCTGAGAGCGCTCAGGAGTATCTCGGTCTCGCCGTGATTATCCTTGCAGCGTGAAGAATCCTTCTCGAGCGCGAGGCATCTTTCTTCCTTGCTCTTGATCTCTCGCCTCAGATTTTTGAGTTCTTGATCCATTTGCAATCGGCGAGATTTGCACGCGTCCGTGCATTCTTGTCGAACGAGCGGTGGCGCTGGTGGTGGTATCGACGAGATAGCTTCCTCAGCGACTTGCCTCGCTCGTCTCTCCGTCGCCAAAGAAGCTTCGCACGCCGTCCGTTGTCTTCGCTCGTCCGCTATTCGTCTCTCGAGAGACAACATTGTCTGTTTGTCAATCTCGCGAGTGCTCGCCAGCTCGTCGAGTCTGCCGATCGAAAAGTAACAATCGTGGTTAAAAACAATATATGACCTTGAAGTATTTGAAAATATGACCTTGAAGTATTTGAAAATATGACCTTGAAGTATTTGAAAATATGACCTTGAAGTATTTGAAAATATGACAAATATGACCTTGAAGTATTTGAAAATATGACCTTGAATTTCCTGATCACTCTTTGTCCCGAATAAAAGATCTGTTATTAGTTAAAACTGAATTTGGCTTGATTCGCGATTTTATTGAGAAACGTGAATATCGTAATTAAAGAAATTACTCACTGAGGAATTATTAATTATTCAAATTCGTTACTAATTAATCATTAAGTTGTAAACTAATCAATATTGAATTACGTAGAATAGAATAATATAACGAACTTGGTAATTAAAAAATGTAGTAATTTAGTAATTATTTAAGAAATATAGTACTAAATATAGTAGTAATTACTAAATTACTATATTACTAAATTCATTAATTCCTACATTTTTAAAACATTTTCTTACTAATTTACTATTAATTATTAAGTTACTGAATAATTAACCATTAAGAAACGTGACTGAAGAATTTAATGTCTATTTGAGTATTTATTAAATTTTATGTTTGAACAAGTGTTAGTTTGGGTTCGTTTGGGTTTTCTGATACCAGTTTATTTCATAAATCACGTTATAGAAAAAAAAACGAAATATTTTGTACTAACTTGTGCTGGAGTTTGTCATTGTCGTCCTGCAACTGTTGAATTTCGGTTTTGGCTTGACGCTCGCTAATGGAGTAAGAGCAAGCCAGGGTTCGAAACTCTTGTTCGCTGTTTCGGCTCGATTGCAAATCAGCTTTCAAGCGTTTTATAACAGCTTCGAGTTTCCGACAGAGCAAGACTTTCTGGCAATATTTGTCCTGTTGTTTCTGTTGCTCGACTAAATCGTCGATGGTGTTTTTGGCCTGTCGACCTTTGCGTTGACCGTTCACCGAGGTGGAAGAATCTCGGCTGCTCTCTTTCACGTTGTTCCATTTACCCGTGGCCGAGCCGTTCGACTGTGTCTTTACGGAATTGTGTGAGGTACTTCCACCGCCACCACTTCCGGTTCCTCCTCCCGTCGCCGTTCCAACTCCGCCGGGCTTCGAAGTTTTATCCTTTTCGATATCCGTCGCTTCGCAATCGTTAACCGTACTGACTCTCTCGATAAATTGTACATCGTTGTGCGAGACCGTCGTACCGTTACTGTGAACGAATCTCTTGTCGTTCTTCTCGGACTGTGACGCGTTTCCGGCGCTGTTGTGTTTCTGTTGCTGCTGATCCTCCGGCTTTTCACCCTTGTCCAGAGACTTTCTGTGATTGTTTTTCGTCGTTGCGTTCTGTGTGGAAGAAACACCGCTGGTACCGTTCGGCACACCACCGTTTTGTATACTCGTCTCCGACGTTGCACCTCCGGACCCTGGAAAGTTCCAAAAATCAGATTTTCCAAAAAATCGTTTTTTCCGTTAGAGATTTAAAGATTTTTCATCGGAACGGCAACGATGTTTCTTCTTCGAATCTCCTATTTTCATCGTCTTACTTTTTTCAACGGCAAACAATTTTCGTCATCTTTCGTCGACAAGGTTAACTTCAAATAAATACAAACTACCTCTACTCTTCTCCGGGCTTGGATTGTACTGTGGGCTCGGCCTGTGCGGTTGAGACTTTGTGTTGTGCTCCGCCGTTATCAGCTGAGCGTGCGGCTGAGTCTGCGACTGTATCTGCTGCGACGTTTGTTGATCCGCCGGCAACGCTTGCTGAAGCAACTGCAGATAAAACTCGTTTTCCTTCGCTACGTCCTTCTGCTTTCGCTGCGCGAGAAATCAATCGAGTTACGAGGCTGCGAGTCGTTTCAATCTTATTCGTTTCTCGTTCGGAGAATAACGTCGAGATTCTAATATTTCCTGGGATGTACCGACCTGTCTCATTCTGTAGCCGACGTAACTTTTGAAACCGAAGCCCAATGTCACTACCGGATAGCCGATACTGAAAAAAATGGAATTTAGCGTCGGAGATTAGAACAGGCATAATCGACGGTAATTTCTAAAACATCTTTTCTCTCATAGCGTACTTTATTCAAAAGAGTTTTTTTTTTTTCACGATGGAGATCGACTCACCAATGCGCAGCGAAAGGCCTACAGAGATCCAGGTGAAAAGGCATGTGTCGCAAGTCTCGCAGCCTGACCGCTGCTTCTATGTAGAGAAAGAGCAGCCACAGCATGACGGTGGGTAAACACACGCCTTTGTCCGTGTGCCAGACGTATTGCACCCAAACGTACGTACTGGCAGCGAAGAATAGCCAGTGTACAGGGATAAAGAAGAAGCAAATCATATCCGACGTGAGGGCGATGCAAATGAAGAATACTGAGAAGGCCTGCGAAGCGACGATCAACGTTATTCCCGGATTCCACGCTGCTCTCTTTTCTCCCCTTTAATCATCGCCTTCCGCGATATCTTCTCAGTTTTTCTTCAACTTACCAAGCCTTGGTACTTGAAGGAATCGTAGACGCTTCTCAACAGCAGCCAGAAAGACCACAAGAATTCAAATCTGAATTCCAAAATGAAATCTGCCAAAATCACCATGGCCCATAATAGCAGAAACTTCAGGTAGAGCAGAGTGCTGAAATAAAGAGATTCGCGTTAGTACCGGACGTGAGATGATTATCGAAAGTCACCGATTTTTCTAGCTGTAAAAGCGTGATCGCTAACGGTTTAAATATGGTACGATCGACGAAGTCTCTTCTCGGAGGAAGATAGCGTCGCGACAGCGACGATCGTATCATCGGGTATAAGAATATCTCATCTTCCTACGTTTCGCAACGTTACGACAGTTTAAACTCAGAATTGTGACCGCGCCGATCAAGGATTTCTAAACGCGAGCGGTTCGTATCGAAACACAGAAATGGCTGAAAGTTGCAGCGGTACGTTTCGACGCTGGATTCTTTTGGCACGGCGAGCGATTCGCCGAAGCACCTTTCCGGCTGAAGTAACCGCAAATTTTCAACGACGAATCGCGTCGAAGAAACGAATCGTCCGAGATATCGGGGTTCGATCGTTACAAACGGCACATATGGCAAAGGGCTATGAAAACATCGCGGACACTGTTTTTCGCTTCAAAACATCGATGCGAAAGAAGTGAGGTTGCCGCGTCGAGAACGTCGGGTAATATTTGACGGATTTTACGATCGTGTTACCTTCCGTAGATTCCTTCGGTGATTTTGTTGCGTTTCAAGGGCCTCCGGAGCTTGCCGCACTCGGCATTTCTTCTCTTCATTATCCCCTCGTTAACCTTTTCGCGCCTGTTGCCACTTTATTGCGCGAGGTCCCCCACCACCCCCCGCGCCGCTTACGTCCGGCGGCCTCCGCGGCCCCCGCGTCCCACCGCCCCGCCGTAGCCGCGAGGCGTCGACGCAACGTTGAAAAATGGGAAACAAACAACCATAAAAAAGATACGAGAAACCGAAAATATAAAAAAAAACAACAACGACAACACGAAGATACAAGTTTTCGTAGGTGAAAATGGAGAGAGTGTTTGAAATATGTGGAGGGGGGAGGGGAGGGTAAGAATCCGTTTGTTTGCACTTCTAACGGAGCAACACTGCGCTCTTTATCGTAGCTATCCCTTTTGTTGTCATTCGTCCCGTGAGCGGAGTTTCGAGGTATCACGGCGTTTCATCGAGCAGCTGATTGGTCCATACCTCGACATGGCGCTAATAAAGTAAAACAACGGAAAAAAAAAACGAAGAAAAGTAAAATAACCGAGTAACTAAATCGCTCCCTTTCCTTCCTTTTTTAACGCTAGTACTTTCTACCAACCCGCCGGTCAAACGCTTTCGCGTCTATAAACGTATGCTATGCGTTTCGCGTAAGCTCGTGAAAAAAAATCTTCGAAAACGCGGCTTTTACGCAAATTAAGCACGTGTTCGCAAGATTCCTTCCCCCGCTTTGCTCTAGGCGATTGTCCCTTCGACGTCGGTGTAACGGTCACATGGATAGAATTATTGCGGAAATACGAATGCCCGGTTCCGGGGGGGCCTTTATCGATCGGGCACACCGGGATGACGGAATGTGTGGGTGCCTCGCGCGCGCGATCTTTCGTCTTCGTCGCACAGTCGAACTCTACCGCCGCACCGAAAAAAAAACTAAAAATCACTTCCGGACACTTTTTCACTTTTCGAGATCGACCGAGAGCTCTCGAAGGTATCCCTTCGATTCGAAATCGTGGAATGTCTCCTCGATTTTGTTTTTCGAATTCGCTACCAGATAAAAACCGCGAACGGCTCGCGTGTTTTCTTGAAGCTTCGATTCTTGTCTCTTTCCCGCTTCCTTTGCGCTTCAACCGAACGCAAACTCTGTCTCTTTCCCTCTTCTTCCGCTTTCTCTCTCTCTATGGACACCCCTTACTCCTCTTCGCGCTCTTTCTGCTCTCCTAACCCTCCACCCCGCGTAACGAACCAGCTGTGCGCCAACATGTGCGAGCCTCCTGCGCGCTCCGCCGCCAATCTATACCCCGCTCATTTTCATCATCCGCGAAAATAATTATTCGCGATTTTTCATCTCCCGCCTTTTGCATCGTATATCCGTATAAGAGCGTCTCCAAAACAGCTGATTTTAATAAAAACGATGTTTAAAAAAAAAGCGCTCAACGAAGTCACGAACTTCGTTATACAGGCAACGCGCGATCGCGTTCAAACGCGTTATTTTTCACCGCAGAGCCGACCGGTGGCGCGCTCTCTCGACAACGGACCGAAGCTCGCGGCCAACCGCTCGAATTTGTACAGCTGTTGAAATTGTTTACTCGTGAACGCGCGAGAGTGCACCACGGATCGGTTCGCACGACGTTGCGCCCACCATATGCGTGTCACGGTACGCTACCAGCGCACAACGACGATATTACTGAAATAGATTTTATATGAATAAAAAAAAATAATAAAAAAAATATGTAAAAAAATGTACAACTCGTGCGCGCGTTGAAGAACTACGAGGGGGTCTTTGCACCGAATGGAATTCTCTCGAGTGACAAAAATATTTTCTTTGTCATCATCTTGTCCATCTACACGAGCCATCGTCATCATCATCAACTTGGGAGCTTTAAAAATATATCGACCTAGAATTTTAACGAGTTTTTAGGGGAAAAAGAAAACGTATCCGCAAAGTCCAATCTACCATGTACTTTTTTAGGTTACGCTACGAACCCGTGAACGATTAATGAGAAAATTAATTTTTCCAATTCGAGACTTTTGTTTTACGCAAGGATTGTTGAATTGAATGGCGTGGCATGAAAATGGCGACACGTTGAAAAATGACGTTTTTTCGAAACTCTTCGGTAATCAACACGTTTCGTGTGTAACCATCGATGAGCGTCGGAGGCGAATTGCCGTTTCGAAAGATTTCGGGGTGAACGACCGCGACGGGTACATCGACGTCGCTCTTATCGCCCATCTGTGCTTCTCTTTCTTTTGTCAGCGAGCTTATTTCGACGCCGCTTGGAAATACGTTCTTTCAGAAAAATACAAAGAACGCTTTTGATGATTTTCTCGTTTCCATTGGCATATCGAGGATCTCGATGACCGCGAATGATTTTACACTCGGATACGCGATCGAACTGATGTCAATGTAGGTAGCGTTGCACGCTACCATAACACGTGGAGTTTCACCGGATCGTTGACCGGAAAAACAAAACGTTCGGAAGATCAATTTTTTTTTTCGGAAATTCATCGCCCATTGAAATGATCCAATTTTTTCGAAAATATCCCAACCATAAAAACTGAAAATTCATTTCACTTCGAAAATAAAAATGCTTTATTAATATTTATGAAAATAAATAATTATACGATTTCTTTCGGAAAATAAAATTTTGTTTCAATAAAATAACATCTAAAACTTTGTTTAAATAAAATAAAATATAAAATGTCATAGAAATTAAATAAAATATAAAATTTCATGAAAACTAATACATTTTATTTGACAAAAAAAAATCAAATTTACGAAAACGAAAATAAAAACTTCATTCCTGAGCGAAATTTCTCAGCGAAAATAACTTCAATTTGACATTACCGAATCCTCCGATTTTCTATTGTAGGCGAGAAGAAATAATAAATCGCAATACAGGCTTAAATTTCTTTTATTACAATGTATCAACGTTAACGATCGTTATAATAATTAATTCTCTTATCGATTTACGATTGACTTTCGTAGTTCTCGAGGTTCGCGAACCCATGAAAGCTCTCTCGGAGCTTATCGCCGATTTTTCTCTACGCGAGAAATTCTTCTAGAAACATCGTTAGGGAACATGAAAAATAAGGGATCGCATCTCGCGACAGTCCTGAGACGAGAACAAACACACATTTTTCTTGATTTCGTTCGTTAGCCCTTTTTCCATGACGGGCTACGATGAATCTTCCGGAAGGAGTACGGCTTCGTCACATGTCCATTTCGAACTGTTCCGTGGCCTCTTCGATCACAGGAATATCTGAGAAAATTCAGATTACTTGAGTTCCGAGATAAGAAATAGCGATACCGTTTAATTGACATTAATTTCGCGTTCGGTGTTTGAGAATAATTGCGCCAGACTTTTTAACCCTACCGCGTCTCAGTTTTCCTGTTTGGGTCTTGTTTGGGTCTACGCAATTTTAATTATGAAAACTGGATGCAGCCGAACCGGTAACCAACCTTTGTTCGCTGCTTGGCCGCAAGGAAGTGGACTAGCGATGGTCGGTGAACTTTTCAACAAATCGTTAGGAATGGAACAGATTCTTGGTGGCGTTCGCGATATCGGCGAGTTTCGGAGATTCAGCAAAAAGGCCCTCTCGTACACTATTCGAGTACCTGCAGGAACGAACATAATTATTTTCAAATTTTTGGGCCCTTTATTTATGTCAAATATTACTATATTTTTGAATATATATGAATTTTTGAATAAAAATTTTTTGAATAATTCTGATTAATAATTTGACTAATAATTTGAATAAATAATTTTGAAAATAATATATATGAATTTTTTGAATAAAAATATATGAATTTTATTTTTTCATTTTTTTACGATATAATTTTAGAATAGAATCGAGAGATTTACATATAAGATGCGTGTGCGTATTTATGACTAAAAAATAAAAACAAACCCAAAGATTTGGGTTTGTTTGGGTTACGAACAGATCAATTACGATACAGATCAATTCCGTTTAATTATTCCAAATTGATTTTCCGAATTTCTAATTTCTATTCCTTATTTTCCCTTCGTCGTAACCTAACCTCTTCAAAGCTTTCGCAGTTTGTTTACACGCTTAGTTCCGATACAATCATTATTGTTTCCCGTGACGCAGCTCTCGCCATCGAGTGCATTCGATAACCCACAGATGACGCGATCGTGCATCGGTAAAAACGGGAGCATTGCGCGACCGCTGATCTCTTTTTTCGTTACGAAGAAACAAAAAAACAAAAAAAAAAACTTTCGCCAGCTTACCGATCATTCGTCGTTGCCATACTTTTCATTTTTAAATAGTTCATCAAACGTTCCCATTGTATATGAATTTTCGGGAAACAAACAAGAAATAATCAGATTCCCGAAAACCCATGCAAAATTAAGTAACGATCAGCTTGGGGAAGGAGGGAGGGCTACGATTTGGCGCCGGGCAACAAAGTATGCTAAAAGAGGAATAGATGACGCTATCACAGCACAAAACGCACTTTATATATATATATATATATATAGACGTTTAATATTTATATGTGTATATATACGAGGTCAACCGTTGCGAATAAGATTCGTCCTCAATAAAATAAGTTGCAGTCACAAATCTTACGCAAATCTATTATTGCTACGGCCCGGATATAAATAGTCTACGAAAACAACAAAGTACGAGTCGAATGAAAAATCATAATGATTCAAAAAATAAAATAATTATTATCATATATTGATGATATAAAAATATAATAATGGTTATATAATATTATTGACTTTTTTTGCATTTCCCCAGTCTAATTTTGTACTTTCGGGAAAATCTCAGGCATATTCGTAATCAGCAGAAAATTTCCGATTAAATAGACCCTTTTAATAGGCTTAAAACGGAAAAAAATTTTTTCGACTTCTCCGGCCACTTTTCCGAAATCTCAAAAATCACGATATTTCAAAAGGTCGTAGGGTGAGCTTCTTTTATGCTATGGAGATTTATTGGGTGTGTTTGGAAAAGGTTTTTGCCTGACTTAAATAATCGCGTTGGATTCGTATTGATATCTCCTATAGTTTCCCCGGAAAGTCCACTTGAAAAATCGAAAAAAAGAGGCAAAGGGGTATGTATGGAAAAATTGGCAAAAATCGATGGTCCATCTTTAAAATTCTGCCAAAAATCGAAAAATCATCGGATTTCAATTATTAAAAAAGCATTTTAAAGAGAAAATCATAACGAAGAGATTGAGCACAGAGCGGAGTGCCAAATCCCAAAGGAAAAAAAGTTATCGATGATTTAGTGAAAAAACTTATTTTCGCCAAAAATCGAAAAAAATTTTGGATTTTTAATATTTTTTTTAATGGTCCATTTCGATGTAATTTGATCCCCTGAGCACGAATCTACCATTCATTTCACCCAAAACTCAAAATTTTCATGAAAAAACCGTTAAAAGCTTGATTTCCATTTCTTTCGGTAAATCGCGGAAACTCAATATCTCGAATTGACATAACCTACAATTCCATATAAATCGATTCGACATAACCTGCAATTCTATATAGATCGATTTAACATAACCTACAATTCCATATCGATCTGATTCGACATAACCTACAATTCTATATAAATAGTAAACTCCTGAAGATCCATTTTGCAGTTTGCATTAAATGTTCTCAAAACGGTTCAGCTAGCTAACCTAACTTTTCAAAAACTCTCGATAAACGAATAATCAGCTCAACTTCGGCCACCTTCGTAAATTGAAAATCGTGTTAAACGTCTATTTCGTTCGTTGATGAGATCGAGAATTCGTGCGAGGAAACTACTTCACTATTAATAGTTTCGTGTCCGAATCCCCGAAATATGATTTCGTCGCTGTATCTCCATCCTCGTGAAAAACGTGTTTCTCTTCGTTGCCGCAACCAGCATGGGTCGCTGCCAGCGATTCAACGCGCGATGGCAGCACACGCCAGAAGCGTTTATCGAAAGTACAACGCCCTCGACCAAAAAAAAAAATACATAAATAAACATTTTTTTTTGTGGAAAATTCCAACGAAAAGCTGCACGATTTATTTCACGCGAGGTCGAAGCGCTCGTAACGCGGAAAGAGAAACGTCGGAGAAGACATTGAGCACGTGTGGCGAAATGAAAATTTCGTTGAGACGCGCGCGCGGCGAATAAATTATGAAAAATAAAACTCCGTAATGAGCCTTTTAAACTATTTATCTCGAGGTAGCGAACTCAGCCAGGATCGTTCGTATATCTTCGTTGCCCTTGACGCGTCCTCTACACATTTTTTCTCGTTTTTTTTCCGACGCGTAAAATCCGAAAACACAATAACAACGCCACCGCATCGCGCGAGGAATAAATTACTATCAGGCTCAGCGATAGTATTATGACATTTTACGCGAGGTGAAACGATCGTCGTAAATTATGTTTTTTCCTACTCGATTATTTTTAGAACCAATGAACAAAATTTGAGTAAAATTTTCATATTCGTAAAAATGTTTGGGTTTGTTTGGGTTTGTCATATCTTCGATCGTAATTTTCCGAAGAAATATTTGTTGTGCAAAACATTATTATTGTTGTGATTATTTAAGTTAGGTTAGTTGATTATGTTTGTTTATTGTCATTATTATTATTATATTTTTCGAATATACGATTTTTCTGTTTTTATAATTATTTATGGTTATTTACCAGTTTAGGGTTATTCGATTTTTTTTTGGTCCATAAATGCACTTCTTTGTTATTAAAATCGTTATTATTATTTAGTGGTGATAATTATGACAATGATAATCGTAGTTGTTAATATTGTGATTATTCGAGCGAGAGGAATTTATTTCCGAGCACGTATTTTCGGGATTTTAAAAATAATAAAGGAGCTATTATTATTATCACATTCCGAACGGGAACAATCGAACTAACCTCCCGGAGTAGTGGAATAAAGCGTGCCCCCGGGTGTCGACGAGTAATCCGCGGGTAATTGATTCGCGTCGTGAATGACGACCCTCTTGGAGGGTATATTTTGGCTCTGGGTCGCTTGCCTGGCGATCGGTGAGGCAGACATCTCGATGTGTTTTTCTTCCCTTGCGAGATTCCGCTTTCACTCGTGTCCTTTTTCCCTTTATTTCTTATCCGGAAGTTCGCGAAATTAACGTTGGCGCACGAGGGCTGCGAAGTTATCGATAATCGGTAACGATCGAATTTATAACGAACTTTTTACGCGCCCGATTCGCTTCACAATTTTTTCCGATTTTTTTTTCTCGTAATTATAACGATTTTTTTAACGATAAAACGAGATCGAAACGTGAAAAGAAATCGGTATGGCTCTGAACAAGTGTAGGAACGATTGAAGAAATAAGACTGAAACTCGAACGATAAACACTCTCGTGTGTGCCCTCGTGTAGAGCCTTCACTTTCCCCCTCCAAGCACACTCGCGTTTCAACCCCCACCACTCCTACCTCTTCTTCAACACACGCCGCAGCGCCGCCACTGTTTTTGTCCTTCCTCGCTACGCATAAATTCGTTCTATAGCTGTTATACGAACGAAGTTACACGAACGTATAATGCCGTACTTTTGTGACGCAATTTTCATATTTTTATCACGCGAGAAACGAAGATACGCGATGTAACCTCAAACTTATAGAACGCCCAATGTTCGGCCAGTATTCTCGAGTTTCAGGGAGAATCGTTTTTCGCTGATGCTATTGGGGAAAAAAAAACATCAGAAGATCAGTCTGCGGTTTGACAAAAGCGAGCGAACGTGAGATGAACCACGATAAACGTGGATCGCATTCGCTGTAAATTTTAAACTGTATTTCCCCCACTCCGCGACCGCTACTGCGAAGCGACTCCTTTCCCCACTTCCCGGTTAGTCCGCAAACTCCCGCTCCTCCACTTCGTTGTTGACTCAACGAGTGACGCGAAACCCGATGTGTCACATATAATATTCATGCGAGATAAGACGATGTCTGCAATTCAGCTGTGTCCCTAACACTTATCGCACCCGGTTGAAGTGTGGCTTTAAGGGCGCTGTTTGTTTAAAACCCCCGACGCCGAGCTGAAATTTTAGACAGACCTTGCTTCTAATATTCTAATAACACACCTATAAGAATTTTTCAGGATTAGTTCTCGTTTCCGAGATATCGAATTTTAAAACTTATTGTTTTGACATGTTGGGTTTGTTTGGGTTTTGCCTCTACAAGAAACTTAAACGGTAAGTTGGCGTATGAAGATTCTTTTTTATTTAGATTATTCTATTTATTTTATATATTATTTATTATATTTATTATTTTATATTATATTAAAGAATCTATTAAGATTGTCTACTATTAGGATGCAATATAAAGTTCGTTTTAAAAGGTGATTTTAAAAGTTTTTTTTTGACCGTGCGACTTTGCCGGCCTCCGCCGGTCCGGCAACCGCGAACTCAGCAGTGCTGCCACGCACGGTGAGCACCTCGCGAGCGCGTTCGGCGATCGAATCGCCGCAAAAACAAAAGAGAAACATGGCCGAACTGAAGCGACACGAAAGCGAGGCGGGAGTAGATTCACCGGTAAAAAAGATAAAGTTGAATCCCAAAGAAGACGAGAGTCCGGGGAAGGGTATAGATCTGATCGAGAATTGGCAAAATTTCGAAGTGAAACGGGTATTAAAGAACAACATTGTGCGGAAACAAATATGGCTCGAGGGGACGTTCAAAGGGCACGAAAATACGGCGATTGTGTTGTTGGAAAAAAAGACTTTTCCGGACGAGTCGGAATCGTTGAAAAATTTTTTCGACGACGAGGCCCTCCTCAAACATCTCTTCGACAACGACGCTTATGGATCTTACGAGTGCTTTCCCCTCCGCGAGCACAATGGTAAGTTCTTTTTTTTTGCCTTATTCCTACCGGAAGAAAATTCGGCGTCGGTGCTTCGTGTCTTTCCATGAATTGGCTTGGTGATCGATATTCTCGCGAGTGGCGCTGCTCGCGCTTCAACTTTTCTCATCACGAATCATCAGCTGTTCCATTTCGAAAACGTAAAATCAAAATGAAAAAATACATTTCCCACCTGATAATGTTTTTACTTGCAGCCGCTTCGACGAAAAGTGTACATTTTTCGAGTTTTTCGTACTCAAACGTAAAAAATTTCTCTCGCGGCAAATGTCGATGAAAAAAATCCCTATAACCTCTTCTGACTTCGAAATAATTATTTTACGCATAAATGTGCTCGTTCACATTCATTATTCTTCATTTATCCACTATATCCTATCTACCAATTAACTATAAATACAAATATATTCATTTATTCATGTATTTATTTATTTATAAATCTGTAAACAAAATATTTAAAAAGCGTTTTAACTCTTATCTATCGCTTGCTTAAACTCTTAAACGATCGATCAACTTTTAAACTCCATTTGGAATCGTTAAAAATTATTTCTACAGGCCTTAACACGACTGTGATATATCCGGCGACGGAGAAGCATTTGGAGAAATTTTCAAAAAGGGAGATTCATCTGGTGAACGAGACGCCTGAACTGTACAAAAATGTGACCTTACCCAAAGTTATAGGACAACAATTGTCGCTGCAGGTTAACTCGCCTCTTTACTCGTTATTTCTTCAATTTGATTATCGACTGATAAATCACGAAGATAACAAACCGTATTTCTTCCGCAGTGGGTAGAAAACATATTGAATCGCAAAGCGGAAGCTGACAGAATAATATACGAAGATATGAATCCTGACGACGGCTTCGTATTAATTCCTGATTTGAAGTGGGACGGAAACATTAATACGTTGAACGTTCTTGCGATATCGCGGAAAAAGATAAATTGCATAAGAGATCTGAACGCGAGTCACTTGAGCCTGCTAAGGAACATAAGGGACAAGGGTGCCGAAGCTATAGCTAAGAAATACGAAGTGCCCGCTTCGAGACTGAGGATATACTTCCACTATTTACCATCGTACTATCATCTTCACGTGCACTTCACGCAGCTCTCAGTTGAAGACGCTGGTAAAGTTTTTTTTCATTTCTTTCGCACTTTCTACGAGTGATTCTTAAAAATTTCATTTACTTTCGAAATGGGTAAAAAAAAAGTTTTTTCAAACTTTTATTTAATTTTTGAAATTAAATTTTAATTTAAGTTTAATTAAATTTTAATTACATTTTAATTCAATTTTAATTCAATTTTAATTCAATTTTAATTACATTTTAATTCAATTTTAATTCAATTTAATTAATACATTTCAATTTAATAATAAACATTAAAATTTAATATTTAACTAATTTAATAAATAATAATACATTTTTATTTAATGTTTTTCTATTTTTAATATTCAGGAATTTACGCGGAAAAAGCTCATCTCCTCTCGAACGTTATCAGCAACATAGAATTGATGCCGGATTATTATCAGAAAGCGACTATTACCCTCGCAGTATTCAACGTCGACTTGGTCGAGGAATACGAAGGGAAGACCGGATCAGGTGAAACAACGAGAGAACCGTCCGAGGAATCTTAGATTCCCAGAAAAGGAAACAACAAAAATAGACCAAATAGCGGAACATTTTATTTTCCTACGACCCGACAAGGCGCATTTCGTTATATTTTATTGACCAGAAAATCTGACCAATAAAACGGAAAAGCAACAATGGAAAGTTTAGCTGTTATTTCAAAACGCCAATTCTAAAATTGACTGACCCTCGACTTTTCGCTGAAAATTTAATATCCAATGAATAAACGGATTTGGGATATTTGTGAGGTTATGTTCTCGGCCAAAAATCAGTGAAACGTCACAAAAACTTTTTAGAACTCGTTAAATCACCACGTAAATACCTATATATCGTTTATTTAATATGGTCGAAGGTACAGGCACTGTCACATTTGGATCTAGTTAAATCGTCGTCCATCCCATAAAAACGCCTTGAGAATGGCGAATAATAGGGTTTCTCTCGTCTTATCTTCGTTTCTTTATCGTTCCACCAATAATATATACAAGTACACATATACATATTTCGTAGCTTAAATAAGAGTTGACATTCCTCACGATTGGAAAATAACGTACACGAATCAGCGTGATGTTCGTTGGTAGATAGTCCGAACACCGCTTTGGTATTTCTTTAGCTTTTTTGTGTTTTTTTTTGTTTTTCGTAATCATATTACGCTTAATCGACAATCGACCGCGAACGATTCTTCGATTCTAACCTACATTCACGGATCTTTGAAGAATGGAAAAATAAATGACTTTTTCGAGGGCCAGATTCGTTGCGGAGATTTTTTCGCGTTGTGGCACGAGTGGAAATCACGAGATAATTCCGTTTTACGGATTTTTTTATGTGTGTGTGTTTTTTTCTCTTCTGTTTTATTCAGGCCGTTTTGCGACTTGATCGATAGTTGTTCGATATATCGAGATATATCGATAATTTCTCGATATATCGAGATATATCGATAATTTCTCGATATATCAAGATTTATCGATAGTTTTTCGATATATCGAGATATATCGATAGTTTTTCGATATATCGAGATATATCGATACGCGATTGTGCGTCGTATCGCATTCAGTTGTGCTTTCTCCGTAACGCGAAACGGAAGTTTCTTTCTAATATTTCTTTTTACCGGTTACACGCGCGCACGACGATACGTGTGAGAAATTTCCCTCATGTTTTTACCCGGGAACCCGTCTTGATAAAGCCGTTCCGCGTTTTTCCGTTTCTCGGGTGACCGTTCTTTCCCTTCCGATGCTCGAAGAGCACGTCGTCCGAATCCGTGTCCGAATCCGAAAGTACCATCTTATGGGCTGAAACTGACGGAAGAAAACGACGGCTGGTCATATTTGGAATATTTTACAGACTGAATAGCTACGACTAGTTTTCTGGAATCAAGAAAGAAGCTATTTAATGAATTTTTATTTATTTTTATTTAATGAATTTTTATTTATATAATTTAATTTTTATTTATTTAATTTAATTTTTATTTTATTAATTTTTATTATTTATTTAATTTTATTTTTCTGAACGAATCAACGGTTGACCGGAAACGTACATGCACTGCTGTCGTCCTCCGCTTCCGGTTGGAGAAGAGAGTACCGGGCTGGTTTCTTCTTCGGTCTGAGTAGTCTTCTTTTACCGCATATACGACTGCACAGACAAACGATACCCCACGCGAGACCGACCCAACACACGATGAGGCTCAGCAGCCCTATTATCACGTAGAGAATGCTCCAATCTGCAAAGATACACTCCGAGTGAATTCTACCTCGAAATTCATACGAGAGAACTTAAAGAGCATAAAAATTAGCAATCCTTTTTTTAAATGCAATATATTTTTTATTCGATATGGGCAAATTTGGGTAAATTCATTTAAAAATCCCCTTAAAATATTAAAATAACGGTTTACGTAAAATTCCAACTTGCATCAATAAAGGGTTCGAAATCAACGAAAACTGTTTTAACAGTATCAATTCTCACCGCAATTGGATTCGCCGTTTCCGAAATATTTCTGTATGAGATTTTGCATCCAAAAAGCTTCGCAGAGGCATTGCCTGGTTTCCTCATCGCAAACGCCGTGGTCCGAGCAATTGTTCTGGCAAACCGCGGTCTCGACCGCTGCGACGGACAGCTGCAAAAGTCCGGAATCTTGACGAAGTTTTTCTCTCAAGCGGTTCACCACTTCCGGTCCTTTCATGCTCGTTTTTTTGTCCTTCAAGAGAACGTAAAAGACCAAACGTGCGCGTCCCGTGCGAGGCTCGGCTTTCAGATTTCTCACGACGATCGTGACTTCGTCGCGCAACAACATTTGAAGCTTCACCACCAAAGAATCTTTTTGCGACTCGGTCAATAAATTGGCCCCGATGTTCAGCGTTAATTCGACCAGATGGAGAAGTTCCGGATCTTTCGTAAAAAAAGCACAATTTTAAAAAAGCACAATTTTTAAAAATCACAATTAAAAAAAAACACAATTTTTTAAAATCATTCACGAAATTCCAAAAAATTAGAAATATCGAAAATTTGACAATACTTAAAAATTGTTTTTTTTTCACACTTACCGGGTTTTACGATTACGGAAACAGTGTCCTCGTTGCTCAGACCTTGATCGTCGGTTACCTTCAATTTGAACACGTAACGTCCGGGAACGATATCCGTCACCATTAGCACCGGAGATTTATCCGTTTTATCGACGATCGTACCGATCGCCAGACTCGAAGGATCCCGGGTCCATTCCCATTGGCCTATTCTCAAATCGTCAGACGACAGGGTTCCATTTATTATCAGGGCACTAACCGGAGCTACGACGTTTTGGTCGCCACCAGCGTTAGCTTTGGGTGGTGCATTTTTATCTGTATTTAATAATCGTAAAATTTATTATTATTATTATTAAAATATTGGTAAAACAATAACTACGAAAATATTAGTAAAACGATAAAAATGATAATTCCAATAATGCCAAAAACGAAAACACATAATTGATGGAATGTGTTTTAATCTTTCCTATGATTAGGCTTATTATGTAACGAGCATAAGAAAAATTGATGTTTTGATTAATGATAACGATAAATATTGCATGTTTGAAAATTGATAACTCGCACTCACTTTGCGTAACTTTGACTTCAACGATATCGGAATCTTTGTTTCCTTTGTCATCGATGACAGTCAATTTGAAAGTATAATCGCCTTTGGTCAATTTTGTAACGTTCGTGATCGACTCATTAGCAGCGCTGAATTCAACATTGCTGGGTCCACTGTAACGAGAAAAAATGATTAAATTAAAAAAAAATGAGAAATTAAAAATTTAATTTAATTTTAACAAATGACAAAAAAAATGAAATTTAATTTAAAAAAATGACAAAAAAATGAAATTTAATTTTTTTTAAATGAGAAAACAAAATGAAATTTAATTTAAAAAAAATGACCAAAAAATGAAATTCAATTTTAAAAAAATAACAAAAAAATTAAATTTGATTAAAAAAAAAATGAAATATAATTTTAAAAAATGACCAAAAAAATGAAATTTAATTTTTTAAAAATGACAAAAAAAATGTTTTATCAGAACCCAAACAAACCCAAACATCCAATTCCGGTTTTCGGTTATCGACGTACCTCATCTGTTGCCAATTATACGAAACGATTTTGACGTCGTCCTTGCTTTTACTTCCGTCGAGGATCGTTCGAGTTTCCGGTAGAGCGATTGTTATGTTATCACCAGCGTTGGCTGGAAAAAATAAAACAAAAGATTATTCGAAGTTTGCGAAGGAAACTTTGCGTTTTGTTATCGCGTTTGAAGGCTTCGTACCTTTCGGCGGTTTGTTGGTTGGCGGCTTAACGAAAACATGGACTTCGGCGGTCGACGACTGATCGGAATCGTCGGTAACTTTGAGCACGAAGGTATACATTCCTTCCTCCAAATTCGACAATTGGAGATACGGGGTTCGAGTGTTTTGCATGTCGACAGCTTTGTTCTGATCGGACGGACTCTTGGTCCACTCCCAACTCGCTATTCCGCGATCATCCGTGCTCAAGTTTCCGTTCAGTGTCAAAGTATTTTGCGGAAGATATATTATTATGTCCTGTCCGGCGTTTGCGCTTGGCGGATAATCCGTCACTTTCAATACCGTTATATTCGCGGTCGTGAAGTTCGTCACGTGATCCGAGTCTTCGACCGTCAATCTTCGAACAGGAAAAAAAAAGTTAGTTTTTTAAATTAATTTTTTTTTCATCGAGAAATATTTAGGAAAAGATTTCGTACATTTTTGAATTTTTGAATTTTTGAAAATATTCGAATAAAAAATACTTGATGGTAAAAAAAAACGCTTTTTCGTCGTGAGAAAATTGTTAATAACAATTGAATTCTAAATTCGTACTTGAACGTGTAATTTCCGGCGACGAGATTATCCAACTGGAGAGTCGGAGTATCGATCAGATTCGGTTGGTAACCGATCGGACCCTGCTGCAATTCCCAGTGATATCTTATCACCCGATCATCATCCTTGCTCGGAGATGCGTCGAGGACAGCTCCGGTGTTCGGCAACTTGACGACTTGTGACGACGGCGATATTATCGCTATTGGCGCTTGGTTTATCCGTTTTGCTACAACAAAAGCAGATTGTTAGTGCTTTCTTGTATTACTATTAATAAACAAATTGGAAAATCGGTTAAATGTCGATTTTCCATTGTCAACTCTTTCACCGATCAATGGCGAGAATTTTTGAAATTGTTGTAACGATCCCTTGAAAATTAATTTCCAAGTTTGCAAAATGTGTTTTTATAAAGGAACAAAATAATTTTTAAAACTCACGAGGCAAGACACTGACGTTAGCGTAAGCTTCTCCATGAGCATTAGGACTGGTGACATCGACCCGAAACTTGTAGAGTCCTTCGGAAAGATTGCTGAGTTTGACGGTCATGCGATTCTGATCGGTCATAATGCCCGTATGTCCATCCGGTTGACTGAGAAGACTCCACGCGTAATTATAGTGCTCGTTTTCCTGTTCAGCCGGAACCGTGAAAGCGGAGAGTATAACTTCGTTCTCGGGTAATCTGACTTCTTTCGAAACGACCGAAACGACGAGACGTTTCAACGGTGGCTTCACCGAAGTAGTGATTTCCTTTATCGAGCTTTCCAGGACTCGTTGAGCTCCGTTCGATGGCACGCATTTGTCTGCCAATGAAGATTCTTGTTATCGAAATCAGCTTTTAATTCAATTGAATTTTGAGTATTCGTTGAATCGGTCAGCTACGCAGATTCTTGAATACTAATCTTTTCGCACTCACCCTCCATGTTTCTCTCGTAACCGATAGCGCACTGACAAAGCCCGAACTCTGGTTTAACGTCTGCGACGCAAACTTCATTTTCTGGGCACCCGGATGCATCGTCCATGCAATTCGCTCCATCAGTATCGAAAAATCGCGACCGATCGGATTTGTCCATTCTAGATGACCTAAAAATGTATAAATTCAAATTCCCATATTTTTTCGCATTCTTTCATATCCGTAAGAGTTGTATCTTGTTTAATAAATATTGTATCTTTTTCAGCAAATAATAAAGAAGAATTTGTCCAGTTTTTTTTCTTCACGATTCACGTTATACGAATACCAGAAATGAAATAATATAGGATAACGAAAAACGACGATAATCGTAGCGAGTGAAATTCTTTCGTACCCTGTCTCGTCCGTCGTACGATCCAAGAAATCCATCCACATTTCGCTAACTTCCACCGGTTTGACTAGGACCATCCTCGGCGGATCGTCCGCCGAGAGATCCGGCCTGAACAGCGGCATACACATTTCCGAGCTGTGGCAGCGTACGTGAAAACACGTCGTGTTGTACATAAGGGCGACGTTGCACAGCGAAGCGCCGCAACAACCCAGTACGCATTGTTTAATACCCTGAAGTTGCGGACGTTCCGCGAATATTCCGTAAGTGAGGTTACCGCGCGGTGTATATCTCGTAAATATTTTGGGAAACAATCTGGGACACTGCACGTCCGTGTCCCAGGCCGTGTACAACGCTAAGCCAGGATCCAGCAACAGGAATAACAATCCCAATCGTACGATTCCGAACATGGCTACAATTGAAGAAAGTATATATTTTTGTATTATTCGAATTATTCGATTTTCGAATTATTCTTCATTATCGATAGATAATGAATTTTGGAAACAGAGATTTTTATATAAAATCGTGAAACTTTTTACGAAACGTCGTTTTCACTCGATGCAAAAATGCTTATCTTCGAAACAAAAATTTTTATTTCTACAAATTATTGTTATTCGTAAAAATTGTGTCTCGCGTTTTTAATTGATTTACAGATTTTCAAGATTAGTTTTATAGTCGATATTTTTTGAAAAGCATTCTTCGTTTACTCGATGCAAAAATGCTTTTCTTCGAACCAAAATTTTCATTTTTACAGATTATTTTTATTCGTAAAAATTGTGTCTCGCGTTTTTAATAATTGACAGATTTTCAAAATTATTTTTCTACTCGATATTTTTTGGATTATAGTAGAGTTAAAAAATGAATATTTTATTAGTTTTTCTGTGTGTTTATACCGACATCGGAACGATATAGTTTTCGACAAATACGAATAAATATCGAATTATTGACATTTGGAATTAAAGGAGATTTTTACCTCCGCGATATTTTGCGTGCAGCGTTGCAAAAGATTCTCAAAGAAAAGTGCCAGGATGCGTATGGATCATGTCAAATCCAAGGGGCTGAGAAGAAGCGTGACACCGTGCGAGATACGACTATCGTTCCCTCTAGCGTCGGAGCTTCTAACAATGCCGCGACAGTGTCCCATTAGCATACCAGACGTTTGTATTCGCAGCAGCGAAAAAGCCTGCGGGTTCGGTCATTTCACTTCTCTTCCCTCTTTTTTTTCGTAACGTAGCTTTACATATATTACAGCATCGTATTCATTATCGAACGAACAGCCGGAGGTTTAATGAAGTCATAGGGGTAATTATCATACTTCCTGCCCGACAGGAATGAGAGATCGACCACCGGAAAAACACTGAGAAGTGATAAGCCTCTTTTATTCCTCTCCACGACCGCTATCTCTCTCGCGCAACAACTACTGATAATTCAATTGTGTCAGTCGACCGAAAAACTCGAACACGAAAACGGCTTCGCGTCTCGATTATCAACGCGCGATGGACTCGTCGATGACGAATGTCATTTTTGACAGTTCGGGACACACTACGCTACGCCGATACGGACGCATACGCGATTCATCGCCCGCCGTCAGATGGCGAAACCCTCACGAGCAACGAACTGCGCGCGCACCCGAGTCATCCTCGCGAGAAACACCTGCTGCTCTAATTCCACGAGGGATTAAAACCTTTCGAGTTTATTAATATCTTTGAACTCCTCATATTTATTTCGTTGAAAGTATAACCCAAGAATTACAATCAGTTGATCAAAAAATCAACGCAAAATTTCGCTGACATATAAAACCTAAAAGATTTATTTCGCACTTTTTCATTTTACATTCATTTAAAAATCATTTTCTTTTCGTTTTTCTAATTATAAAATAACATTTTGTAACGTACATTTTCTAATCGACTTTCTCTACCCTCGGGTGTTTGAATTTTTTGAATTTCGCGGGCTCGTGAGATCGGCTCCTTCCGGCCATGTTCGGTTCGCGTTCAAAGATGGCGGCGTGTTTATCCGCGCCGTTGCGGTTTAGACTCCGTACCTCCGCGAACCATAAGATTTTTTTTTCAACATCTTTACTGATCTTTTCCTTTATCGTGAATCGTCACGGGTGGGTTATATCGGGTTTCCTACATTATCTTCCGATCCGTGCGTATCGCAGCGCCATGCGCGGACTATGCGACATTCACGCGGTTGTCATCCGTCGAATATTGCAGAGGTGATGGTGGGGGTAGTCGCAAGAGCTTCGTGGGTGGCCCGGCGTCTCGGAACGCGCGTGTGGTCCGGCAGTCCACGAGCGTAATGCTTGTGAGGCAGCAACGAAGTTTTCGGGAGGATGCGCGACGCTCTTTGTTCTCTTCGCGTAGACGCTAGTAAGACGCTTCTAAATGTTGTTCGATTTGATACTCCTCGCGGCAGCACCCTCGATCCCTGGTTTTCCGCGCAACTCGGGATTCCTATAAATTCGCAAGGTACGTGCCCAAATATATATCTTTGGTTATCTTTTTTACCCGCCGAGACGCCAGTGGCTCCGCGTTGCATCTTGTTTTGTTTATCAACGGCCACGTGCAAACCGCGACAATTCCTTCGAACGTTTATTTCTTACCGCAACGTCACTCGAATTTTTGCTTCGAAAAATAAAAAAAAAATAAAAAAATTTTTTAAATAAAAAAAAAATAAAAAAATAACAACGGTAGAGGGCGCATCATCGATGATTCTTATTGGCCGGAGTATTTTCCGTTGGCTCGTCTCGCTCATTCGTATTCGCATGGGACCTGCGGATACGTGCTGAATTCACGACCGCACAGAAATAGCTTCGCTGCATTTCAATGCCTTCATTGACTCCCCCAGAACTCACCGAAGATTTACGAATTTACCTCCTTCGTCTAGGTTTCGATTTTTTTGTCTTTCCATCTCGTTGACCTTTTCCCCATTTTCTTTTTTGTTATTTCATTTTTTTTGTATCCCCCGTTGTTTCAGGATCTATCGAAACAAACCGGAAGTAACGTTCTTTTTTTTTATTGAATTCACATCTAGCGTGATTTAACACGAATACAGTAAAGTAATAAGGCGAAATTTCAATTGAAGCTTAAGTGTACGAAAATATGCAATTATCGAGTAAAAAAAAAACGATTTCGGCTTTATTAGTCAAAAATAAAAATAACAAATATTGTAAAAACTATTGAACGAAAATCCAACAAATATCCATAAAAAAAAAATTCTTTATTTCGTATAAAAAAAAATTGATATAATATAATAAACTTAACGAAAAATAAAAAAATTAAAACAAAAAAAATGTTATTCAAATTAAACAAATAAAATTAATAAAAATTCCAAATAAAAAAATAAAAATTGAAAGATCACGATGCCCGTGCGAAAAAATATTTCAATAATATGAAAAAAAAAGAAAAAAATTCAAAAAGATAATTCGCTATAATTAAACAATCAAAATAAAAATAGAGAATAAAAAAAAACAAACATAAGAACAAATTAAGTACCGACGGAATACAGCGCTGATAAAACCGTTTTTCTCGCAGATGTTGATCCGCGTGGTTCTCTTCGTCGTTTCTTATCGGATCGTGAATTCGGAGCTGATCCAGGACTTCGGTGGAACCGGAAACGTTGAGAACGAGACATGGAAGGATTTGGAGTTGAGTCGCAGGCATCGCGATCCGAAATACCTGCTGGACAGGTATCCCGTAGGAGAGTTGCCAACCGATTCGGCCGATTGCAGAAAACCGGCAAAATGTATCGAAATGCAGCACGCGACTTGTATGGGAACGAGATTGCCGTATACGACGACAACGATGGATCTCATACCGGATCACACGACTCAGGACATGATACAGGTGGCTTCCGAGCAAAAGTCCATTTTTTTTTCATTTTTCCCATAATTCTCATAATTCCCAACTTATTTCCCATTCTTCATAAAAATATTCCCATTTTTGATTCCACAAAAATTCTAACGAAACGAAGAAATCCTTGAAAGTTTATGGAAACCCTCGAAATTTCAGGGAAATCCTTCATCGGCAAATTTTTCATCTCCAGGTAGTGACCCTTCGAGTTGAAGGCCCTTTGGACCTTTCCCATGAAAAAAAAACAGCCATAAATCGCGACGAGTCCAAAACGATATTTTCTTTTCCGTATGGACAAACCCAATGCGACTGTGAACGTTCAAGTACCAAAAATAATGCACGATTTCGAAAGTACTCAAATTTTCGAATTATCAATTTTTGAAAAAAATATATTTTTCAAATATTTGTAATTTATAATAATAATAATAATAAATAAAAATAATTCATTAATAAAATAATAATAATAATAAATAAAAATAATACGTAAATAAAATAATAATAATAATAATTCATTAATAAAATAATAATAATAAATAAAAATAATACATCAATAAAATAATAATAATAATAATCCTGGAATATTTTTTTTGATCGCAGGAAAAGTTACGTTTGCTGCAAGGAGTGAGACACATCCCAAAATGTTGGGCCGTAGTTCAACCGTTTCTCTGCTCGTTGTTCATGCCGAAGTGCATAAACGAAACGGTAGACCTGCCGTCCCAAGAAATGTGCAAAATGGTCTCTGGTCCCTGTCGCATACTCTTCAATCACACGATTTGGCCAAGTTTCATAAAGTGCGACAATCGCAAGCTCTTCCCGCGTTTTTGCAAGAACGACATAAGAGAGCTGAAGTTCAACACGAGTGGAAAGTGCCTTAAGCCTCTGATACCGAGCGACAACAATCTCGCGATTTTCGAGGGCGTTGAAGGCTGCGGTGTTCAATGCAGCGATCCATTGTTGACTACCGACGAGCAAGAACAGATACACACGATTATCGCTTGGGGAGCCGGACTGTCCGGTACTATTAATTTTTTGACGGTGGTAAGATTCGCTTCAACGATTTTCTGGGATAATTGGGTTTGTTTGGGTTTGTTTTGGGTTTGTTTGGGTTTTTTTTTGGTTTGTGAACGATTCTTTGGGATAATTGGGTTTTGTTTGGGTTTGTGAACGATTCTTTGGGATAATTGGGTTTTGTTT
>JAPYZJ010001870.1:0-24283 GCA_030522765.1 Ophioninae sp. B BG-2022a
ACTATCGGGCAAAAAAAAATAAACAAAGATAATAACATAAAAAACTTAAACATAACTTAAGTGATATAAACCAAAGAAAATAATAACATTTTTAACAAAGTAAACAATAATACTAAAATACTAAAATAATCGTACTAAATTAAACTAAAAACTAAAAACAATAATACTAAAATACTAATAATAATAAGAGAGAGAGAGAGAGAGGGAGGGAGAATAAAAAAAAATAGAGAGAGAGAGGGGAGTGAAAGAGAGAGAAAGGGAGAGGGAGGAAGAAATGGACACTGAAGATATCGAAGACAGCGAAAAAAAGCGAAAGAGAGAGAGAGAGAGAGAAATACAAAAAATAAGAGAGAGAAAGATAGGGAGAGAGTGGGAGAGAGAATAAAAAACTAGAGAGAGAGAAAGGGGAAGAGAAAGAGAGAGAGATAATATAAAAAATAGAGAGCGAGAGGGGGAGAGAAAGAGAGAGAGAAAGGGAGAGGGAGGGAGAAATGGACACTGAATATACCGAAGACAGCGAAAAAAAGTGAAAGAGAGAGAGAGACATAGAGAGGGGAATAGAATGAAAGACGGGGCGAGATTACCCCGAGCCACGAGCATCGACGCGGCCGCGCGCGCGTCGTGTACAAGGGGAAAGAACAGGAGAGCGAGACGAAGAGAGAGAGAGAGAGAGAGAGAGAAAAAGTGAGAGACGGATGCAGACGATCCGAACCTACCTCAACTGTAACTCAACTTCCGCGGTTCAATTTTGATTTGATCGATTTAAACGGCTGCGTCAGTACGAACGGGACGTCGCCCAATGCATACGCGCGCATATGCATACATGTAGGTATGTAGATGAATCCGCGCAGGCGTGCTCCCGTGATTTTTTTTTTAAATTCTTGATTCTTTTGTTTTCGAGTTTGACTCGTATCGAATGAAATGGAAACGGAGAATTGTTGAATGACGTTGTAGATTACAAGTGGAATGAAATGTTTGATTTATTTATTTATTTTTATTTTTTATCATGACTGTTTTTCTATTTTAGGTTTTTTTTTTCATTCAATCTTTTTTTTTTACTCAATTTACGCTATTCTATCTTTTTTTCTAAACGAAAATATAATAATTATAATAACGATGAAGAATGTAATAAATATTATAAATAATATAATAATGATATAAAATTATCGAATATAATATACAATATAATATTATATTATAATATATTACTAAAATAAATAATATAATATTGTATAATATAATATACAATATAATATTATATTATAATATAATATTACACAATACATGATATAATTAATAATATAATAATACCACAATACTAAAAACTTAATTTGATTTTTTTTCTAACAAAAATCAAATTTCACAATTCAAAATAATCGATTTTCGATGCTCCCCAGCGATGTAAACTTTAACGTTCGTCAACCGAATAATTTATTAATACCGTTTTTATTTTCAACGCTTTTTCGACGCGCCAATAATTTCAACTAAAAAAAGAGTCACGATTGTTCTTCTCGTATTTTCATATTTCTGTTATTTCGTTTCATAATATATTTTTCATTGCACCGCCGCAGGTAGACGTCAAATGTATTGTTTACCGCGTGGTCGACATCGCCGATTTCGCGAAAAAAGGGCGCGAGGTGGGGGGGGGGGGGAGATGCGAGTGAAATTAACGAAAAATTGATTTTAAAAAATATCAGCGATTGCGCCACTGACACCAACTAGTTTCTAATATTCGTATATATTCGCGGGAGACCGAAATATAAAATAAAAGTTTCATCCACCCCTAGGCGCATGTGTTTCCGTGGGGGATGGAAAGCAGTTGCGCGAATGGTTGGTGGGAGAGAAAAAAATAGGGTCGACGAAGGCGCAGCACGTGGCGACAATATTGAGCCAATGAACATATATATATAGATATATATCCTAGGAAAAAAATATTTACATAATAATCTATGTTTCGATATATATACGAATATTTACATAAATATATATTTGCAAACCTTTGATCTAAATATTGTTTAATATTTTTATATATTTATTTTACTTAAAAAAATATATAAAAATGTATACATATAAAATGTTTATAAATCTTTTATAAAAATACTTTTTAATATTTTAATATATAGATATGTCTTTTACGTTAACAGTATATGTAAAAATATTAACGTAAAAAATATTTTTTTCGCAAAATGGCATAAAAAGTAACAGTAATATTCAATAGGTTTTAGGACGAATTGATTATAAATAAATTTAAAAAAAAACATTTCTATTTGCAAAGTATTCGCGACACGAATAATCCGTATTAATTGAAACTAATTAAATTGAAATTAGGGTTAATTGAAAATGAGTGGTCTTTTTAATATCGATTGACAGCAATGCATTTCATTAACTGAAGATAAATTAGACAAAATTAAATTAATTAAAATGAATTGGAAACATAAATTAAATTAAGTAAATTCGTGTATGATTGTATATATAAATATATGTGTAAATATAAATTCGAATGCAATGCACATTCGAAACTCATATATCCGTTACTTGCAAAGCGTAATCGGTGAAAAATAATTAACGTAACTGTCGTTAAAAACCGCAAGCGGAACTTCAATGGAAACGAGACGAAAATATTTGTTTGCGCATCAAAATGTAAAATGAAAAGATATATTATTCACTTAGTTCAATAATTAATAAATAACTGTCAAACATTATTTTAATGAAATAAAAAATCATTTTAATCAGATAAAAAATTATTTTTATCCAATAAAAGATTATTTTATTCAATTAACAAACGAATCAATAAATCAATTAATAAAAAAATCAATAATAATTACGAAAAATTATAGTAATGATAAAAAAATAATAAAATAAGAAGAAGTAATAAAAAGAATTAATAATAATTACCGAAAAATTAATACTAATAAGAATCGAACGCAAAAAAGCAAAATTTTTATATTTTCGAATCTCGACAAATCAAAATCGAGAAATATCGTAAACACTCAACCACGTAAAAAAAATTATTAAAAATTCGCATCAATTCTCCTATCATAAATTATGTAAAAAATTATTGACAAGTTCATCGAGTTAAATAGACACAAAAACAGATGAGACAAACCTTGTGATGCTGCATGATGGCAGTGGCCTTTCGCTTTCCAGACATATTTGCCTTTAACGTATCGAATGTCCTCCCGAAGGCTCCTCTCGCCCTCTATTTCCTCTTCGATGCCCAAGCGCGCCTCTTTTACCCCAGACCTTTCGTTGGTCCTTTCGGTCCTTCAAGTCCGTGGCGGTTCACGATTTTCACTAATTTCGAAATCTGACTTCGGATCGATTTATGCAATCGATTATTGCAAGGGACGATGCTTCGAGAGTTTTTGGGGGTGGCGATTGGAGAAACGGGAAAACCGATGACAGCTGGCTGTACGAAGTTTCCGAGGGCTTAACACATGGCGCAACGACGATAACGAGACGCTCTGTATCTCGATACAAGTAAGCTCAGATCCCCCAACACATATTTGGGTACACGGTATGTCCACACACGTATTTAGAGGTCTTCACGAGTCTCTTTGTGCGTATGGGTATTTATATACATTTATGTATATATATGTATATATATATGAATCTTTCTGTATCTTTATATATATATATTTATATATATATTTATATAAATCTTTGTATATGTATATATATATAAATACGTATATATATATAGTTTGTACGTCAGAGAATTCGTACAGCACGTTGTCGCGCAAAGTTTCTCAGAATCCCGCGAGTACCGGCTTGAGGATTCGGCGGTTAAGTTCTCCCTCTCGGTACCGCACTGACTTCCGGTTCACGCTCTGTCCCACTTCCGTTCTCCGGTAACTCTAACGCATCCGGCACAAACTTCGAAGGTAACATACGAGGATCAACTTGTTATCTCTCTCACTCTTTCAATCTATCTCTCTCTCTATTGGTTTTCACTGCGAAAGTTTTTTTCATCGATTCGTTTTCCTCGAAGATTCGTTTGTTCGAGAAACAATGTCTTTTTAATTCTTCTCTTTTTCACGTTCGTTTTATTTTTTCACGTGCCTCGAAGAAGAAATCGTTTTTTTTTACTTTTTCTTTTTTTTGGGCACTTCGAAGTTGAACACCACTGGAGAAGAGAAGGGGTTAAAAAAAAAGTGGGGGAACCGATGATGGATAGCGAAGAGTTGCGGCTTCAAACTGACAGACGCGCGAATTGCGCTCGTTGATTGGTAAGTGGTGGTAAACGCTGGTACTGGAGGGGTCAAAGATCAAGGTAAACGATCGTCACAGGTTGATTCGAAAATGTAGTACCGAGGAATCCTCGATGCGGTTGCGATCCTCTCGATCTTTTTTTCCAAATTCCCACTTATTTCACGTTTCCACTTATCTTCTCTTTTTTTTTTTCAAAATTCCACCTTTTTTCGAATTACCGCAATGTTATTGTTCGAGCAATACTTTATCCTTGCGCTTCAACTATTTATCTCCTTTTCACCAACGTACGTTTTTTTCAAAATCGAATATTCGAATCACCGCGAACTTTTATCCTCTCGAAGTTTCCGGTCTTTATCTTCCTCCGGAAGATCCGAGTCCCTCAGGAGTTCCCGCGCTCGATCAGAAGGCTGTCTCCTCGTTTAGATAAGAATCAATCACCGGTAGACAATCGGTACAACACCAAGCACGTGTTTGGCTTTCGTTTTCTCCACGAGTATCCTCAACCTCCAGTATACCTCTTTCCTCATCAACCTAGTACCCTTTTCTTTCCACGAGACTCAACAAGATTTTCGATCAGTCGACCGTTGGTTCGATCAACCAAACAAAACCGTAAAGTCGTTTTCATCAACGTGATTGACCCCTGCGATCAACCTGATTGATCCCGCAACAAGTCCAAACCGAAAAAAACCTTTTTTTCTTTAACCCCCAATAGACGATACGTAGTCTGAACGCACGCACAACGTTGACGAGTCCACTCGCCGTGGCTGAAGCAGAGTGTCCTCGCGTCACGAGCGCTCACGGCGAACTGGCGACTGGCGACGCAAAGGCGATAGCCCCCTCCCCCTTCCCCGGCCTTTTAGCCCCCTTCCCACCTTCCTGATGGTCCCCCTCTTCACCCTTCCCATCCCTCGAGCGTTCTCCCCTTCGGACGGTTCTCCACCTCTTCTCTCGACTACTCCCCCCCCCACCCTCCGACCCCCTTAACCTCCTCGTTCCTCCGATCCATCCGCCGTGCAGAACCGCGTTCCACTTCCCCTCCCGGCCTCCTCGCCGCGTCCTGTGCGCCGCCGAGAGAACTGTGTGCTGCAGCCCCTTTCCCCTTGCCCCTGGGCATCCCCAATCGACGCCAGTACTCGTTGTCGTTCGGAGAGACAGCCAAACCGTTGGGAGACCGAGGAAAAGAGCGAGACGAGAAACTAGAGAAAGAGGGTGACGGATAGCTAGAAAGAGAGAGAGAGAGAGAGAGGGGAAGATTCAAGGTAGGGTCTGTCACCGTCAGAACGGTACCGAGGGGTTGTTGGGTGGGTTAGCCCAACATGGGAACGACACTGAACGGAGAAAGGCCTCCCTCGAACCCTCGAAGAGAAAGCGAGAGGGAAAACGAGGGGCGCGTGAGGTGGAGGAACGATGGTTGGCGGATGGGCCGCCGGATGGGGAGGGGGGGAGAGGACCGAAACGAGAACGACAGGGTGACGCGAAAAGGGACCGCGTCAGAGTGGTGGGTTCGTGTGGAGTTAGGATGACAGAGTTACACACTCGGAAATCCAACACGAATATATAGATGTATATATACATATGTATGTATATATATATATGCATGTACATGTATATATGTAGGTTTATATACCTTTACATAGATACGTGTATATGTATACGATGATTTTCGAAGCCTGTGTATCTATATATGTATACCTCAGATATCATGTACGTATCTGTATGTTTATATGCAGTTTTGTATAATCATTTATATATAAACAATTTATGTAGTGCTAAAAACTGAGTGTGTGTATATTTATATACGTATGTACATATATATATATATACGTAGCTTTATATACCTTTACATACATACGTGTATATGTATACGATGATTTTCGAAGCCTGTGTATCTATATATGTATACCTCAAATATCATGTACGTATCTGTATGTTTATATTTATATGCAATTTTGTATAATCATTTATATATAAACAATTTATGTAGTGCTAAAAACTGAGTGTGTATATATTTATATATTTATAATTTTATATTTATATATATATGTACCGTTTTGAGGACCTATATTGTTTTTTCCATTCGAAAGAAAAACTGTAATTGAGGCTAGTAGATGATCAATCAAATATTCATTTACCCAACGAATTGTGAATATCGTTAATAACTTTTTTTTATTGTTTTGTTTTTTATTTTTCCTTAATAGTTGGCCATTTTTTCTTGTGTTTTGATTATTATATGACGTCTTTAATAATGGCTTTGGAATCGTATCGATATCTCATATAGTTTTTCCGAAAAGTACACTTTGAAAATCGTCAACAAGAGGCAAAGGGGTATGTATGAAAAAATTTGCAAAAATTGATGGTCCAACTTTAAAAATCTGTAAAAAATCGAAAAATCATCGGATTTTAATGACTAAAAAAGCATTTTAAAGAGAAAATCATAACGAAGAGATTGAGCATAGAGCGATGTACTCAATCCTAGTAGTTTTTGAGAAAATCGAGATTTAAGATGTCAGTCCAACTTTTAGCGATCGGACTGTTTTTTTTTCTCTAAAACTCGACCTCCCATTTCACACATGGCATTCTTACGTGGACACCCTTTATGAACGTGTGAGTGCGGAGACTCCCGTGATGCCCTTGCCCGGACTACTTCGACTAAAAAAAAAAACATCAAAACACATTCCAGAGCAGTCACGTGACACTTTCCTAAAAGTGCGAAAAACGTAAAATTGGCAAACGTAGAACGGAAACTTTATTACCATATTTATGAATGGAAACCGCCGTATAAGTAACCAAAACGAACGAGTTGATAAACGTATAATCGAGGTTTCACTATATAAAAAAAAATATATATATATATATAAGTAAATCTCTTAGAATTGGGGTGGGGTACAAAACCCAAACTTCGAATTACCAGAAGGCTCATAATCCCGAATTTCAATATTTCGAAACTACAAGTTTTGTAAATTTTTGGCTTTGTTTGGTTTTGTTTAAAATCAAGGGTTTTAAATCAAACCAACGAACCCAAACAAATCCAAACAAATTTCGTGCTTTTGCTGGCATGACCTTTAGGAAATTTGTAGTTTTAGAATTTTGAGCCTCCTGGTCAATCGAAGTTCGTGTTTCCTACCAAACCCCTTCGAATTCTTTATACAAAGCCTCAGACCCTATATACAGTGTGTGACGTAAATAGTGGTCCACCCTTAAGAATTCGACATATCAGATCCCTATCTATAACATATTATCATTTTAACCATTTTTATCCACGGATTAAAAAAACAAAAACAAATTTCGTGAAAAATGATTGTTTCTATGGATTGTATTTTATTTTACAAAACACCCATTTTTCACGATTGCTGTATTACTCATCAGCATACAACAGAAATGAAAATGAAAAAAAATAATGTTTATTGTTGAAAGTACAGCCAAATTTGTAACAAAAAATAATAAATTCTTAAAAATAACTAAATAAATAAATCTTTGTATAAAAATGGTTAAAATAATAATACGTTATAGTTAAGCATCTGGTAAATTGAATCCTCAACGGTGGACCACTATTTACGCCACACCCTGTACATATATATATGTGTGTGTGTTTGTGATGATGATGATTGGTGAAGCGACAGGAGAAAGGTAAAAAGAGAACCGGGAACACCCAATACTACGACGATGACGACGACAACGTCGAGAACGACGAGGGTCTAAAGGGGGTTGGAAGGGGGTCGAAGAGGGAACGTTTCTCCTCGCAGCGGTATTAGTGTACACAGCACGGTATGTCAACCAAGAAGGGCGAGGGGAGGATTAGAAGGTGGAGTGGGGTGGTGGTGTAGTAGGCTGGAGGAAGGAGCCAGGAGGTCGAAAGGGGTTGACGAGCGTTGAGGGTAGGGAATCTCCCGTGAAACCTAGCAAGGAGGCTAAGGGGTGTCGAGGGGGGGGGGGGGTTCTTCGAGTACTCATCGGCCGAAGAGAGACTCGCGCCAATGCTGAACCTCTTTGGTAACTTGGCGAAACTACTACGAGCTCATAGATGTTCCTGTGGATGACGAATCTTCGCCGTGAAGTTCAGCTTCCTCAGAAATGGAGAAAGAGGAAGAGAGCAAAAGATACCCAATGAAGGCGAATGTAAAGCTTGCCGGAAGACATCCTGATACGGTTTAGAGAGGTTGAAAAGGAAACACGAACTTCGGTGGACCAGAAAGCTCAAAATTCCGAAACTACAAATTTCCTAAAGGTCATGCCAGCAAAAGCACGAAATTTGTTTGGGTTTGTTTGGGTTCGTTAGTTTGATTAAAAACTCTTGATTTTAAATAAACCCAAACATGGCGAAAAATTTACAAAATTTGTGGCTTTGGAATATTCAAATTCGGGATTTTGAGCTTTTTGGTCATTCGAAGCTCGGATTTTCTACCCCAATTTTTGGTTTCGCAGTAGTCTTTTTTGGGCTGGGGGAAGATTCGATAAGGAATGTGGGGATGATGACTCAGGGGAAAATGAGAATCGCCATGATGCTGGATTGGAAATGTGGGTTTGGAAAAGTCACTGGGTAATGAGCTGATCGTCAATATTGGGTTTTGGGTTTTTTGGAAGAGATTATTTTTATGGGACACTTATGGAGGGATGATGGATTGACCATATTGACCATGTTGACCATATTGGACGAATTCATTGTAAAAGGGTAGATTCGTTGAGAAAGTGGACGGGGACATCTCCTGGAAGACGAACGACCGAGGAGAATTGCTGAATTGAGGTGGGAGTAGAGCTGACAGAGAAAAGGTGATTTCATGAACTGGAGGTACGGAAAAGTGGAACGGACATCGTCGGAACTGGAAGAAATAGAAAAGATGTGGGACAAAGACTTCGATCAGTCAGTTTCTGTCTGCTTTGTTTAGAAACCGTGTAGTTTGGTATTTCGTGGTATTTATTGGATTTCTTATTATTATTTTTATTTCGTTGTATTTTTTGAATTTCTCGGGTTTTATTAGATTTTTTGGATTCAATGATGTTTTTGGCACTCTGTGGTATTAACTTTCATAGTATATCTTTGATTTCATGGTATTCTTGAATTTCATGATATTCCTTAGATTTCATAGTATTTCTTGAATTCCATGGTATTTCTGGGTTCCGTAGTATTTCTTGGATTTCATGATATTTTTTTGATTGCATATTTCTTGAATTTCATGATATTTTTTTGATTGCATATTTCTTGAATTTCATGATATATTTTTGATTGCATATTTCTTGAATTTCAGGATATTTTTTGATTGCATATTTATTGAATTTCATGATATTTTTTTGATTGCATATTTCTTGAATTTCATGATATATTTTTGATTGCATATTTCTTGAATTTCAGGATATTTTTTGATTGAATATTTCTTGAATTTCATGATATTTTTTAGATTTCATGAATATCATAATATTTCTTAAATTCAATGATATTCTCAAACAAGACGACCCAACATGCACAAATTCATCATTTCGAGGAATTTGGAAATCAAACAGTTGAACCCTAACTAGTGGTGAAATTTCAATTTGCTCTTTTGATAAGTATATTTTTTAAGGGTTATGCGACAAAGCTTTTTTGAAAAACATGGTTTCTACACAATAAGAAAAAAAAATTGTCTATGGATCTTAACGATACTCATAATCACATTACCAGAATAAACAGGCATAATTAAATCAGATCATAATTAAAGCTAATGGAACTGTTTTACTTTGAGTATTTACCAAAATGCTTCTTCAAAAATGCCAAAAGGTACAGAGTGCTCTTTTGAAAGAAAAATCGAATTTTCTCAGGTTCGACTCGACTTGAATTGTATAAAACGAAGTATGGGGAATTTCGAGAGTTTTTACGTTTACATGCCGAAAGTTGACAAAAAAAACTCTAGCCTTCTCCTTGCCGACTAAAATCAACCAAAGTCGAAGGAATTGGACGGTCAATAGAAATTTTCGAAATTGCTCCATTCCACTTCAATTTCACATTGAAAAACTATGAAAAATGAGATAAATTAGATAAATAAATTAAAGTGTAAATGATATTTATAATAACGATTATTTCCATTTTGACTTTAGTTCATTAATTTTTTTAGCTCAGAGGTCAACAAAAACATCGATTTTCAATGTTCATTTCCCAAGATGAAATTTCGATCATTTTTTTTTTTATTTATTTAGAAATAATCTACAAATGTATCCTAAATAAATATCAGTTTGACCCAATGCATGTTGATTCAATATCGAGTTTTCTGAAAGCATGATATCGAGTAGAAAATTTTCCGATAAGGCCATGCCTACACGACGATACCCTTCGGGTTCGATGTCCTCCTGTTAACAGGGTGATTTCCACATCTAAATTTTTTTCGAAGTTTAATAGCCCTGTTTATGCGATCTCACCCCTAACATTGAAGCATATATCGTGGTAGCTTTTATCACCGTCACCCTCTCCCGCTCCCTTAACCCCTGTTAACCCCCAATAAACCCCAGCACGTTTTTTTACTCTCTATCGCTCTTTTCGACTCTTCGTCACTGACTGGCAAATACGAGAGTGCAACGTCGAGCAGCATGCACCGTGTGCATACATATTGCTCGTACACGATGTGTAAATTACCCAGAGAGAAGGAGAGAGGGAGAGATAGAGGTTTAGATCTTGTTTGGGTTTGTTTGGGTTTCAATTCAATAGAGAACGAGAGATAGAAAAAAACACGGTGAAGAGAGAGAGAGAGAGAGAGGAATGACGATGATGATCATTTTATTATACCCCAGAAAAAAAAACTTTCGGGTAATTAGGGAAAAAGATTATCGAAAAATAAAATATATAAATTTACCAAAATAATAACTGAACAATAATATAACAAAGAAAATACCGAAAAAGGGAATTTAATTAAAAAAACGTAATATACATTTTTAAAAAATGCAACATAAACCAAAACGTTATATAAAAATAAAAACGCATAAATGTTTTTAGGACGGGAAGGGGAGAAAGAGGGAGAGAATGAAAAAACGAAAGAGAGGGAGAGAAAGAGAGAGAGAGAGAATGACAAAACGAGAGAGAGGGAGAAAAAGAGAGTGAGAGAGACAGAGAGAGGTAGATAGAATGAAAAAACAAGAGAGAGAGAGAAAGAGAGAGAGAGAGAGAGAACGAAAAAACAAGAGAAAGGGAGAAAAATAGAGAGTGAGAAAATACTGCGCAGGTACACTGCTGTGAGGTCACGGTTTTCCACGCGGGCATCCCACAGTATACCGGACGTAAAGCACTTTTTTTTTTTGTTGTTTCGTTTCGCCTCGTTCGCGAATACGCGGGGGTGCGTGTATAAAAAGGGTGTATAAAAAGACACAGAGTGATCGGGTACACGCAGGTGTACGCTGCTGCGTATACGGGCACACGATATACGTAAATGATTAATTTCGTACGAAAGTCAATTCGACGATCGAAAAAAGCAGATAAACGACATTGCTAATTGGTCGACCAGTGAAAACCGAATAAACGACAATGGGGCCCATGACGAAAGCGGGAAAAACGAGCCACACAACAAATTGCATAACTGTAACCGCGGGTGAAGGGATTCACCGGAATACGTTGCGTAATTTGGTAATGGATAAGAGAGAGAGAGACGAAAATATCGAGGATTGGAAAAAGGACCAAGAGAGGAAAATACACGCTGAGAAAACGAGGATTCTGTAACTGGCGGTAGAGACACTCCAGCCTCGTTGCTTTTGCGAACAATAGTGAATTTGGAACGTGCTAGGGTGAGGGGAAAATTTGGACGATCTGAAAATTTGACGTTTTCGAATTGTTGTTCGCAACGTTATTGTGCGCAGATCAGGATGGGCCATTGTACTCGTTCAGTTGGGGGCTTCGAGTTGGCGTTGTTACGTAGCGATACATTTCTTCTTCTCGTGTTTTTATTTACCCATTTTTTTCCTAAGATATCCAAAAAAACCCAAACAAAACATTATAGTTAGTTTAAGTTAATTTTTTAGATAAGTTATTATAGTTAGATAATATTAATTATTTAGATAATAGATATATAATAGATATTATAGATCTAAATAATAATATTAATTATTTAGATTATAATATTAATTAATAATAATTAATATTATAGTTAGATAATATTGATTATTTAGATAATTGAAAGAAATTATTGCACGTTTTATACATAAAATAATAATGGTATACTATTTTTTAAAAAGTTGTTACATATTTTTATAAAACTACATTTATTATATATTTTTATCTTAAAGAATACAATAAGTAAAGATTATTACCCATTTCTTAAATATATTTTAAACAATTTATAGTATATATATAATAGATTTTTATTTGCACAACTTATTATAAAGTTTTTTACAAAATCTCTTCCTTTTTTTTTACCAGCACTCTTATACACTAGCTTACTCCTAGCTTCTTACATCTAAAATTCTAATCTATATCCTATCCATTACTGGTCGCTGTCGCTCACATCTTTTTCCTCTTTTTTCATTTTTGTACATAATGCCTCTATTTCTTTGAAATAACGGCACATTCCCACGTTTATTTTCCGGCTTAACATATTGATTATTTCGCCCTTTATCGCAACCTCGTCAACACCTTGCATCCACTTCTCCAACAATTTATAGTAATAAATATTATATAAATTAATAATATACAAAAATTTAAAAAAATAAAAAATAATATAATAATAACAATTATATAAATATATATAACCACGTGACTTTTTTCACATCTGGATTCGAGATTTTTAAATCAGTATTGAAAAAAAAAAAATAAAAAATAATCATTTTCGTCGAGATCCATAGTCACCCATACTGTTCCATAGTGCCCCATAACACAATTTTGTTTCCAACACTGACAGCTCAAAGATTACAAGTATAAACACGAAAATAATTGCCCGAATTGAGGTAAGAGGCGAAAGAACACAAAGTTGGAGATGGCTCACGCGACGAACAATGAGAGGGTGGTGGAAGAATTATTTCTACCCTCCCCTTGCTCCTCGTATTTGCTGGAGCCCCGCGAGTTCGCGCCGACTTTATTGCACTCTCGACTTAACGCGACAACGATCTGAGCAACAGTTTGCCACCGCGTGTTTCCCGCTATATCCACGTTTTAATCAATACACACACGAAAGCAAGACCCCGCTTAATAAGGAATCGTAATTACGAATAAACGTGGCCTTCTCATCGATTTATTCGTCTACAATACACGATAAAAAAGTTATCAAGAGGTATTAGGGTGGGGGGTGGAGGGCACAGGGAAAGCGAAAAAAACTTCACCGTTACTGACAGTTCATTTCCCAATGAAATAATCGTTGCAGAGCAATAAAAAAATATTTAAAAAACTAAACATTGGTAAAAGTACGAGAACTCATCCCAAGTTGATGACCCACCCCTGATTCGTTCCATGGCACCATCTACATTATGCATCGATCCTCCCCTCCCTAAGAAATAATTCATCTACGTTTATCCACGAAACCAACACACCGAACAACAACGAGGGCTTCAGTCCACTAGGATAACCAATTTTCGATTAATAATTGACGAAAAAATATATAAAACAATCAGCATGCTTTACGAGGGTATTGCTTTAATGAATGAACCATCAGTTAATTATATAATAAACGTCACGTCGAACAGAATATTGTTACCTCGAATATCGTTTCACATCGTTCACCCTTAAAATGACGAAAAACAATAATTCACCAATGTGCCGATTTAATGAAATCGTTGAACGAAAATTCTACGTTTCCAACCACCCCACCACCCGATCCACCTACTATTGTCATAAAATAATAATTACCAGCGTACACGAGCCTCGGGCTATTTGCAATTACAAAATGAAACAAAACGTTCACAACTCGTAATATTTCACTTACATAACCGTTCACAATTATATTCGACGAACTTTTTTTTTTAATGTCATCAGGGTTGAATTTTTAAAAAATAAATTTCAAATAAATAACGAATCGAAGAAAAACGAGTTTATGTACAGAGAGTAAAAAAAAGTAGGTTTTATGCAATTACCCTTTAAAGAATATTTTTTATTCATTTTTCTATTCGATAATTCGTTAAAAAAAGTATACATGTAAATTGTTTAAAAAAATCTTGAATGTTTTTATTCGTATAATGAATTACGAATAAAAAGAAAATGTAAAATATTTATAAAAAAAAAATGTTAAAAATCAAAAATACGATGGCTTATCTTGAAAACCCGTGTAATCCATTTAAAAAAAAAACGTTATCAATTCGTCTTAAATTTCTGTTAACGTAAATCCTAATAAATTCATTTTCAACTTACGTTAAAGGGAATCCTAATGAATTTATCTTAAGTAAATCTTGATTAAATCTTATCATTTCGTAAATGTCTAAATACTTTCGACTCAACTTAACTCAAGCTTAACTATACTTAAAATACAAGCAAATAAATAAATCCAAATAAACAAAAATTTCTCTCGATACGTAAATACGTATTTCCGTTGTCCCAGCGTATATTAAGGGTGGGTTATTAAATCCTCCGAGGAATATGTCATCTTTGGCTACTGGAACAAAGTCCAGTGTCTTTCTCTCTCCGTCACTGGCAGCGCATTAGAAAACCCCTGGGCTTTTCCGAAGGCTCTTTTCTCTGCGCCATAATCTGGTATCTCTCTCTCTCTCACACATTTTCACCCCCTTTCTTTCTCTGTCTTTCGCCCTTTTCTCTGTGCTGGCTGGGCGATGGTGCGTCGTTTCACCCTCCCCTAGTCTTTGCCCGTTGGCACCCCTATATACGGATCTCTCCGCACCGTGGCACCGGAGCTCTTCTCTTCCCCCGACTAACCCCCGGCCCTCCTTTGCTCCTCTTCGCCTTCCAAACCCTTCTCTACTTTCAACCCTCACCCCGGCCAACCCCTAGCCACGCCGGTGCTTCGTTTCTCTCGTCTCACCGTTCTGTGTGTGTTCTCTCTCACACGGAACGCGCCAGCCAAGCACGGCAAAACCTCCCCCAGTGCCACCCTATTCCCTTTTCCACCACCCTACAACCACCCCCATCCCCCTTGACTCGACGCAACCCAACCCATTCTGCTCTCTATCTCGAACGCTCGCAAAAAAAAAAGTCAAGTCCAGTGTGGGCGAAAAGGGGTGGTGAGCCAGGGGTGAAACTTCCCTCTCACCCTTACTCACCCTTTCATCCCCTAGGTTCTTTTTCCTCCCTCACTCCACCTCAGTATCTGTCTTGCCTTCTCACCCCTTCTCTCTCTCTCTCTTTATCCTTCTCTCTCTCTCTTTCTCTCTTGGCATTGCCACCCCCAATGCTTTCTCTAGCCTTACCACCCTCATCCCCTACTGCTATCCCGTCTTTTCCAACCCTCTGTGTGCCGGTCGTCTCTCGTCTCATCGCGATGAGGAGCTCTATACCCACCGTATATACCTTCGCCCGAGACCGTTCCTTCGTTCAACCCTCCCTCCACAACCCCCAACCCTCACCCCCTTTCGAACCTCCCTTGGCTCCGGTTTCTCCGCACAGTGAAGCTCAACCTCCCCTCATCCTCCGTGGATACCCAACGATACGTTCTTTGCTCTTCCTTTTTATCCTTAAGGTGGTTGGACCCTTCGAGTGACTGGCCATCAAAATACCTCGAATATTTTCAACGGTCAATATTCAAAATTCGCTGATTCGTTGATCTACGCTGAATCGTGGTGAATTGGTGCATTTCCTCTGGCTGGATTATTTGTTTGTTGCGATTATCCGGAGAAATAATTTTTAATAGCGGAATATTGTCTCTAGGATTGTTGCTAGTGAATCTTGTATAATTATGGTTTTGTAATTTTGAAATCATTTTAACGAACAAATTCGGTTTTTGCAGTGACAATAAATTACCTGGAATTGTGTTCGCGCTGGTTTGTTTCAATTCAGCTTTATAATGATTTAATTATTTAAATTATTCATATTAACTATAGTTTAATCAGGATGACGCTTTCAAAAATAATAGTCATTAGTGTTAACATTATCTATCACATTGTTTATAAAAATTCTTAGAATCATTGTATTTCTCAACATCAATAAATAACAATAATATCCATAAAAACCGATGTATTATTATTTATTATATTAAATCAATTATCTTCACATAAATAATAATAATAATTGTTTTAAAAAACTATACACCCTTTATCGTCTTAATATTATGAATTATTATTATTGCGAAATGTTTTTAATAATGATTATTGATACAAAGATTAATAAAATAGCTATTATATTCGAATATTCCTAATTTCTATTTCTTCCCCTCCCCTCCCGCGCCAACAATAAAAATCTTTTACCTCACTTGACGAAAAAAAAAAAAATTGCGAAAGCACTGACGAGCTCGACGTTTCTGCATTTTTCCAACTGGCAAAAATGAATAACGCATCATTAACTCATCGTCAATGCCAGTAGAATTCCTACCCCGCGTGGACACATCTTGAGGCCTCGAAATGCAATTCATCAGCTCCCCCAGGACGGGACCACCACACCCTCGTGTATATCCATAATAAGAGAGGGAGGGAGAGAGATAGAGAGAAAACTGGATAGGAGGGAGGATGCATAAGCCTGAATAAGTACGAGGCATTCAATATGAAGTGTGACCAGAATGGTCACCCTTTTGAGAATCGATAGGGGAATTACGACTCGATTGATTACTTAACGACACTTAAAAAAAAAAAAATTATCTATGTGGGGGATTAAAAGACTTTCGAATGTTATTTTCGAAAATCTCTTTCTTTTCTGTGAGCCTATTCGCAATGTGATAAAAATCAGCACTTTGTGAACTCGTAAGTTTCATTATTAATAAATACCAAGCTCGTAAGAATAAAACTGGGATCTATACTTTTTTCGAACATTTTCAAAGAGCTTTTTTTTAATTAATCGACGAAAAAAAAGAAACGATTATTTATGATTTGAGGCAAGACTAGATACGTTTGAAAAAAAAGTAAAACAATATAGGAATAATAAAAGAAAACTAAAAAAATACTATAATGATGTAAAACTAATAAATTGTTGAATAAAGCTAATTTATTTAGGTATTGCTAATTAAATAGCAATGAATTGCTAATTAAAGACAATTTATTTAGCAATTTAATTATTTTTAATTAAATAGCTATAAATTGCTAATTAAAACTAATTTCTTCAACAATTTAATTAAAAAATAATTAAATTGCTAAATTAAAGTAAAATCATAATCAATGCTGAAGAAAAATATGTAATAAAATAATACAAAGATAGACAAACAGCTATCTATTTTGCGTTTGTTAATGTATTTAAATACAAACAATGCTCTCACACAAAATTCCCAATTTGGTGAGACAATAAGACAATAATTACAGTAATATCCTGAATATAATATTTTGGTAAAAATTATCGATGAAAATTGATTTATCGTGACATCGATACTCGTGAAATTGTTTTTGCCAACTTTTTTCCCAATCTATCAGTCCGGGTATGTTCGATGGACCGGGGTTGAGGAAACGCAAGATCCTCGTGTCGAAATACCTCTCTTTCATTCTCTCCCTCGTATCCTTGGATTCTCTCAAGTTTTTGGGGATAGGGAAGCCTCCCTTACGGTGGTGGCCTTAGAGCCGAGTCTCACACGTGGTGGCCACGTTGCCACCTCTTCCCTCTTCTTTCGTCATTTGTGCTACCTCGCCGTTCGATGCATTCCCAGCGTCCAATACCAGCATAAGAAACGAAGCTTCCTCAGAATCCTGTCTATGCGTGAGAAACTCGAAAATAAATTTCTGCAAATGAAAAATAAAAATCGCTTTTGAGTTCCTAAAAAAAGAAAAAAAAACACACACACACACATTTTTTTGTCCCTCTCTCTCGAATACACGACAAAATGAATTAAAATAAATGAACAATAAACAAATCTTAATATATCGAAGAAAAAAAAAGGAATTCAAAAGCACAAATATATGGGGATCGAAAAAATCGAATAAAATTTACTAGGATAAGCCCCAATAAAAATAATCATTTTACACAGCTGAATGTCTCAATCGACTAATTTCTCACGAATTGTTATTATTTACTCCAGTTGTAATGTCGAGGATCACCACGAGCAATAAAATAACAAATATTTGTAAATATTAAAATAATTTATGTTTAATCAAATGCAGAATATTTGAAAATATATAAAAATGAATAATTAATCAAATGCAAAATATTTGAAAAATGTTAAAGAAACGTATATTTAATGAAAAAAAAATATTGGAGAAAATAAAAAAATAATATTTAATAAAATATAAATAATATTTTATTATATCTAAAATATAAATAATCAAATAAAAATAATTATCTAATAATATTTAATAAAAAACAAAAAAAATATTTAATAAAATAAAAAATAATTGTAAATAAAAAAATGAATAATTAATGAATCAAAAAACATTTAATGCGTGTGCGTGTATATGTGTGTCTCTCCCTGTGTCTATTTGCGTGTTTATCCACGTACGCGATTCCTATATCGTTGATTACGTAAGTACGTACTTCCGGACATGTTCCCGTTTAATTAACAGTCGTAAGCTGATTGGGTTCCGTTTGCAGGAGGGGAAGTTGGAATAGCCTCGATACGTTGAATTCGCTGAGGATTCGAGAGATTTGGTTGTAACGTTACACATCCAAACCCATACAGCCATATATATAAGAGTTCCTGTGGGCACATATATATATATATATATATATATATATATATATATATATATATCTGTATGTGAGACTAGGAATGAGGACGCGCGAGTCCTTTGGTAAACGGCCAAACTCTCGTGCCGTTTCTATACGGGTGGTGTAATATACCCAAGAGATCCGAAGTTTCTCGACCAAACTCCGCAGCCAACGACGCTGGTTTGCCTCAGCTCTTTGCACGTCAAGGCCAATTTTACGTACAGACGAGTCTTCGACGTGACATACATACATGTATATATACTCTCGTGCACTATCGACATATAGTCATAAACAGGTAGGTGGCAATACCTATATATATATACCTATATATATACACATATTAAAATTTATCGCGAAAATTATAAAATTAAAAAAAAATTTCAAACAAATGTTGGTTTTGAGCTGACAAATTTTTCGATGATAAAAAATGGTTTCTTGCCTTTAGAAAAAAACTTGTCGGCCATTTTATCTTCGCCGTTTTGAATTTTGGATCGATTGAAATTTTTTTTCAAACGTCCCTCTTTGTTTCCAAATTTTTTGTTATGCAGCATACGAGCAATAATTTATGAGCTAAAACGGGTGGCATGTATATGTATATATAGATGCTGCGACGTCTAATGAATTCGCGGCACTTAAAAAAACTCGAATCGCTAAACCTGAGAGTGAAGAGTCGGACTCTGAATAGGATGAAGAAACTGGCTGGACAGTAGATGTCTTGCGCAGTGACGACACGATGACGCGCGATGCGAAAGATCGTTTGCGCAACTGGATCGATCTGGATTGATATTGCGCTTCGATGCATCGAAAATGAATTCGTTTCGCGCGGGGAGCCGTTATCAGTACGGTTCCCGTACGGGTTTAGGATGAAAATCCTAAAAAGATCCTAAAAGTCTAGTCTTGTTTTTTAATCTTGTAAATCTTAAAAGTCTAGTCTTTTTTCGTAAAAAAACATTCCGAAAATCCTAAAAAGATCCTAAAAGTATAGTATTTTTTCCTTAATGTTTTTGAAAATCCTGAAAGTCTAGTCTTTTTTTCCTAAAAAATCTGAACACTCCTACGAAAAAATATCCTAAAAATGTAGTCTTTTTATGTAAAAAAAAAAACAAATTCTAAAAAGATCCTAAAAATCTGGTCTTCTTTTCGTAAAGAAAATCCTGAAAATATTTAAAAGATCCTTAAAGTATAGTCTTTTTTCCTAAACAATTCTGAAAATCCTGAAAGTCTAGTCTTTTTTTCCTAAAATGATCCTAAAAGTCTAGTCTTATTCTCCTAAAAAATTCTAAAAATCCTAAAATGATCCTAAAAGTCTAGTCTTATTCTCCAAAAAAATCCTAAAAATCCTAATAGTCTAGTCTTATTCTCCTAAAAAATCCTAAAAATCCTAAAATGATCCTAAAAGTCTAGTCTTATTCTCCTAAAAATTCTAAAAACATCTACACACAAATATCCTACAAATATCCTAAAAATCCAGTCCTTTTATCTAAAAAAAAAAATTCTAAAAAGATCCTAAAAGTCTGGTCTTTTTTGGAGCGCCCAAAGTGGAAACCTGCTTTAATAAATAGAAATGGCATTCCGAGTCGATTTGTTTCTTTGTTTGGGTTTGCTTCGATCAATTGATGAAGAGGATGGACGAACGGGCTTTATACGAATAGTTTTTTCTTATTGACAAAAATTACGCTTCAGGCCCATAATCATAATTTTGTTTTCCCTAATCATCGGTAGAATGAACACGTTACAGAGAAATGACGATTCCTCTGTGCACTCTTACGTTTCTCTCTTTCGTTCTTATCTTTTTTTTTTTTGCTATTTCCAGTGAGTCGCTCATCGCGGAGTCGCAGATCGTGGCTTCGCTGCGGGGAATATACGCGCCGAGAGACTACGACGGAGTCACTGATACGCCGCTTGGTCCACGGGGAACCACGCTTATCGCAAGACGTCCTTGTTTTGCGCGCGCACATATACGAACGTCTATATACATAAATATATATAAATATATGTATATATATGTTCCTGAATATGCATTTGCATTCGCAACGGTTAATGAGGAAAAATACGAAAGGAATTCAGTACTCACTTCATTCTGGCTCTGACTCATGAAATAACAATTATCAAAACGAAAGAATATCGAAACTTTCGAAACAAACCCAAACAAGAGATCGCGAATATTTTTTCTTTTTTTGGTAATTAAATTAAATTTTGATTAAATTACTACGCATTGTTTTATTCATTATTTATTAATTTATTTAGAAATCGATTATTTCATTCATTTATTTTATTTATTCATTGACCAACTTATTTATTGGTAATCAAATTATTTATTTATTACGTCAATCGGCTTATTCATTGAATAATTTACTTGAGGTTAACTTTGAAGGTTCTTACTGTATTTTCTTTAATGGTGAGTTCCTTGATACAGTATTGAAAATATTACACAAGAATTTTTAAAAAATTTTGAAAATATTTCGTAATTTATTTACCTTCGAATCTTTCGAGATAAAAAATTCAAGTGAACGAGTTAATTACTACATTAATAAATTAATTAATCAACTAATTCTTTGATTGGTTCATTTGAATTTATTATTGAATACATTATTATTATCATTATTGTTAAATAAATAAATCGATTAGTTTGTTTATTTATTTATTTATCACTTCTTCATTTAATCATTCAGATACTATTAAAAATAATTAAAATATTGTTAAAAAATTAACTTAACGAACGATTTTTAATTAATTTGTTCTTTCGTTATTAAAATGAAAACTTGTATCTATTGTGGAACATTTTTGAAAAAAATCGTGTTCCCATAAATCGAAAAACGTTTCTCGATGCTATATCAAGTCAAAGTCCTGTTCTTTTTTTGTAATCTAGAAACATTTCCTTCTTCTAGTTAACAAAGACGAAACTAGCTAAGAGAGATTTACGTGAAACAAGCCGTGCCCTCGTAGTTCACTCCAAAAAGCGAATTTTCCGGTTCCTTAGCAGCACCTGCAGTATTTAACGCTTGGCAAAGTGAAGTGGTAGGTAGGAACCGTTAAGAGTGTTGAGAGTAGCATCCGGAATCCCCGTTTTGTTTACCTTGCTCATAGGGAAACCTGCATTTTCAAAATGAATTTTGTAACGATGGTTCTTCGTCGGGCTAATCAAAAGAGAATAAGATAACGAGAAAATGTATAAACCCAAAGCAGCAGACTCCCTGATGGCAGTAAGTTACGAAGAGACAAGTGGAATCTCAAAAACCCGCGAGAGTACGATGAAAGATTTTAAACGAGAGAAATACTTGGAAATTATTTGATTTACTTCCAAAAATGATTGGATTAGCTTTTTTTAAATAAAAATAAACGAGTTGAGTTGATTTAAGTAATAAATTTCTAAGTTGTGTTTTTTAAATTAATAAATCTATGGGTTGAGTTTGTTTGATTAATAAATAAATTAGTTGAGCTGGTTTAATTAATAAATCCATAAGTTAAGGTGGTTTGATTAATGAATCAATGAGTTGAGTTGTTAAATTAATTAAACTATCAGTTGAGTTGTTAAATTAATGAATCGATCAGTTGAGTTGTTTAATTAGTAAATGCATGAGTTGAGTTGGTTTAATTAATTAATACATGAAGTGAGTCCTTTTAATTAATAACTTTATGAGGTGAGTTTTCTAATAGATATATTTATGGGGTGATTAAGCTTCGGTAATAAATCAATAAGTCGCGTTTGCACAAAAATCTATGAGTTAAGTCTGAATAACAATTCCAGAGGAAGTGAGAATCTTCTAAACACCTTTAAATTTTCCACTCCCACATGAGAACCATCGCGAAAAAAATCCTGCTCTTTGCATAAATCTAATTTACAAAACCTGACCATTCTACGGATAGTTTCAGAACAGTAATACCAAATGCGTCATAAAAAAACGTAATAAAATGTTGCTGTTATCAGGTAAAGAATTTAATTAACTCGACGTACTACTTCCATTTATAAATTAACGTCAATAATTGTTGGAGGCAAAATAATCAACAAGTTTCAAATGATTAATTTATTTGTAAATTCGATGTTAATTAAAAAACCCTAAATAAACCCAAACAAACCCAAACCTGTGGCATACGATTAAAGCTTGTAAAACAACGATTCTGTCATTTGGGATGAACTCTTCCACAGTCGATTCAGCAATACCTTAATCATGGAGTTAACAATGTCAAACCCTGATCATTGTTTCCAGGATGCACCAATGCCTGTACGAGGAAAGTGTAGACACGTCAGATATGTACACACACGAATGGGGCATGTGTACGGAATGCGGAGTCCCGATGTATACCATAGAGAGCCTCCAGGTATACATCCCATTGCGAACTCTCCTTGGTACTAGATCCTCGTTCCTCCAGGTTCTCTATATACGCGGGAGGCTCGACCTTTTGTCGAGAACACCTCGCATTTCCAACCATCGCCAGTCCCCGTAGACGCCCCAACCACCCCCTTTTACCTTCCCATCGCGAAACTTGTACTTTTCTCTCAGGATAGAGGGACCTGGACGAGTGCAGTTTCCCTTGGTTCGTTCAACCGGGTATACGCTCAATCGTTAACTCTCTTTTTCTCTCTGCCTCTCTCGTTCTCGTACTCGCTTGGTCCTCCCCCCTCCCCTTTTCTCATTCTCGTACTCCCTTGGTCCTCTTCCCCCTTCCCACTCTCTTTGCTCGTTTCCCCCCATTCCATTTTCGCATCTCTTCTTTCGCTGCCATCACCCTTTCTTCCTTTTTATTCCGCCCCCCCCCCTCTCTCTCTTTCTTTCTCTTTCTCCCTCTTTCTCTTTCTGGCGTCAAGAGAAATCTGCAGATATGCAGCACTCCTCCTTCCGCTTGCCCATACTCGATAGCGTCAGGTCCACCAAGCCCGGATCACGAGCCAGGCTATCATTCGAAACAACCTTAAGAGCGCTTTTTCATGTTTTTACTCCACAGCTGAAATTCCCTGGTTGCTGTGGACCACGAAATGTGTGTACGTTTTTTTTTTATTTGCGTACAAAGAGGATAACAAGGTTTTCTAACGGAATAACCGAAATAGAGTGCCTGTTACGCACTGGCGACTTGGTCGACGGCGACCACGATGTGAGTTTTACCATTTACGGGTATAGGGATGATATCGACCGTTTCTAACGAGATGAACGGAGTAGGAAAGTGCCAAAGCTTGCTATGCTCTGGCGACTTGACTCCAACTTGGTGGATGGTAACTTGATCGCCGGCAACTTGGTCGCCGGAAACTGGGTTGACGGCAACTTGGTCGCCGGCAACTTGATCGCCGGCAACTGGGTTGACGGCAACTTGGTCGACGGCAACTGGGTTGACGGCAACTGGGTTGACGGCAACTGGGTTGACGGCAACTGGGTTGACGGCAACTGGGTTGACGGCAACTGGGTTGACGGCAAC
>JAPYZJ010001871.1:0-31676 GCA_030522765.1 Ophioninae sp. B BG-2022a
ATATAATATAATATAATATAATATAATATAATATAATATAATATAATATAATATAATATAATATAATATAATATAATATAATATAATATAATATAATAAGACGAAGGACAGACTATTGTACGTTAAAAAAAAGAACGCGCATTAATGCACTTTTGAATAATGTCTAGCACGAATACGGTGAACACGATCATCATCAATAATAATAATGACAGTGGTAAAAAGCAATTGGCGCAAAAGTGAGAATTCGCTGTACGAGCAAGTGCCGGCTCGAGAATGTCGTTTGCTCGCATTAATTATCACGCGTATAATCGAAACAGTCACGTAATTACTAAGTTTCGACGTGCACAGGGAAAACCACGTGGCTGGGAGCTGAGAGCCACGATTCTCACGCGAGGCTCTTCTTGCCTCACATGCAAGTGTCTTACACGAGCCGATAATCCTGCGTAAACTTGCCCGCCGGGAACAGTTCTCCTATCGTTTCCCAGCACCTCGCGATATCGGCTCAACTCTCGCGAGTGTGCTATCGTTCGTATTTCTTTTTTTTTTCTTTTCATATCCTTTTCTTTTTTTTCCTTTTTTTTTCTTTTTTTTCTTTTTTTTTATCGTTTTTTTTTTCACCTTTTGAGAGGGCTCTTATCGAGCACTTTTTTTTTCCGAGCGAATCCGTTATCACGATCAGAGGCCCTTTGCTACGGGAAGCTGATAGTTGCGGTATGACCGCGAAGCAAGCTCGTTTTTCACCTCGTCCTTGGAAGAAAAACTTTCCTACGAAGTTAGTTTTTTTTTGTTTTTTTTGTTTTTTTTTCCTTTTTTTCTTTTTTTTTTTTTTTTTTTTTTTTTTTTTTTTTTTTTTTTTTTTTTTTTTTTTTTTTTTTTTTTTTTTTTTTTTTTTTGTTTTTTTTTTTTTTTTTTTTTTGTGCATCGAGCCTGTATCACGATCCTTCGGACAGGGGAGTCTTTTTTTTTTCTTTTTGTTTTTTGTTTTCTCGAATTTCAAAGTTACTAGGTTTTACATTCTGGGCGTAGACTCGACCTGACTCGACGGAATGAACGAAAAAAAAAAATAGTGTTTTTATTTTTGTTTTTTTTTTTCTTAATTTTCGTCGTTGATGGAAGTATCAATTTCGAAGGGGCAGGAGCTTACGGATAATAAATCCAATATTATCGATCATTTGAAAAATTCACAGCTTGTAGGGAAGCTGGATACCTTGGAGAACTTATTAGTACAGTTCTGTATATGGGGCATTCCATGCTGATTCGACCTGGGTCTGACTCGTTACCCTCCGATTTGATCCACGATTTTTTATGTTATTGTACTATCTTTAAATGGCACTCGAGAATTTTTTCAGATTTTTCTGGAACGATTTGACTTCACAATATTTTTTATAAAAAAAAATTAATACGAGTATTTACAAATCTGGAAAAAATCACAAAAATTTCGTGTCACATCAAACACTGTGAGCATTGGAAAAAAGTAGACGCGCGTTTCGTTTGCCGTATAATGCTATTTTTCGAAAAAAACAAAAGGGGAAAAATGAAAGAGGAGAAATAAAAAAAGTTAAAGAGGAAAAAAAATACATGACATCATGTAAAATTGACGAGAATTTTTTCAGATTTTTTTTAGAATTTTTGTATTTAGTGGCCTATTGATCCTATTCGAAATTTTTTTTTTCGAAAAAAGCGCATTGTTGCGTTCAGTGATTTTTTAAACGTTTTTCGTGATCCTTCAAACTGCGTATTTTCTTTTCCTTTTTTTGTAAGGTACCTGACCCATGTAAGGCCCACCTTATTTATTTTCAAATACAAAAAAAAAAAACTATGAATGATGAACCCAAACAAAAATGTTTATTTAATTTTTTTCAGCGAGATTTTCGATTTTCCCTCTAGATAGAAAAAATGACACTTTTGACTATTCTGAATAAAAATTATTCTACCAATGATTAAATCATCGTAAAATACATAAATTCGAAGACAACCCTTACAAATTCTAAATACAACTCTAAATTTCATCTTTAAATTACTCCCAGATATAACTCCAAATTTATTAAAACGTATTTAAAAAGTCCTGCCATTATCCATTCGACAAATAAAAATTCAAAAAAAAATTAGAAAAAGTCTGGTATCTTGGCAGCTTAAAACAATGTGAATAAAGAAAGGAGCTAGAAAAATAAGTGAAAAACAAGAGGAGGTTCGTGGATTTGAAAGGAGGTCGTTGATACGTAGGCAAAAATGGCAAGAGGATGGAAAAGATCGAGTCGCATTGATAGCGAAAGATTTTCCAAGCGAGAAAATAACCATTGGAGGTGATCTAAGCGGAAGAAAAATAAGGAAGATGAAGGTACGACGGAAATCCCTTCATTGGTGACGGGTCACGAGTGTCCTGGCTCGAGCTCACAGTTACGTAGATTCCCTCATGGGAGCTTGGTTGAAAACTACCTCCAATGGGTTCGTAGCTGGAAATGGTTCTCTCAGTTGCACCACCAATCGTAAATACTTGGTTATCATACTTGGCGGAAGTGCCACGAGGACATTACCCAGATTCATCTACAAGAGGAAGAGACCAAGAGAATGGAAGAGAACGTTCCAGCCACAAACGCAGAGAGAGAGAGAGATGAAGATAATGGAAGCGGACAGTTGCCCTGGACCAACATGTTCACACACGAAGCATTGTCCATGCATGAGCCAAGAGGAGCAAGAGTGTTCCATTCATTGGAGTGGATATCAAATGCAATAGTTCATAGGGGCCTTTCCGACTATGTGGTCAACCAGTCCTCCAACTTCCATCACCGTATAATCCCTTGAACCTTCATTGGCTACATGGCTTTTCGTCCATCTTTTCCAGCTGCTACCTAAAACGAACCATCCAGCTCTGGTAACAGATTTACAAGCCTTCGATATTGCTGATCCATGTGGATCACCAAATCAACTTTTCCTAGTCTGGAACAAACGGCTGGTTAACTTCCGTTGCGCCAACTTCCTCGTTTGAATAGCGGAAGGTGGCGTAAAACCGGGAGTTTAAAGTATTTTATTAATTAAATACTCGGTTTTTTATTGCACAAAGTGGGAACTGAATTTAAAGAATAATCAGTCTGTTTCTTTTATTATAATCTGTATAAAGACAAATATATAGTTGTTTTTATAGAATTGGTAATTTTAAAACAAAAATGAAATCTACTCATCTTGCTCCACCTATAGGGTGAGATGGGGTACTATGAAAAATGAATTAAAGCTAGAAAATGAATTTTTCATGGATTTTTAGCAAAAATGGAAAATTCAATCGTTTGGAACACGATGAAGGAAAAATTGGAATGTTTTGAAATTTTTAGGATTTGATGAGGATACTCTGAGGTTTAAAAATGTAAGTCTATATCCTTTATCAATCGATTGTTTCCTGAAATATCCCAAGTTTAGCATATATCCTTAAATATGCGTTTTTTTACCTTTTTATTGATCGATCTTTTCGCAATGAAAAAAACTTGTTCATGAAAAATAAGTAATAAAGTGTTATAGAGGATGTTTTGCAGTTTCCGAAACCCACCTTAAACTTTCTGTACGATCATTATTTCCCGAGTTATCAATTTTTTAAGTCAAAAGTGCAGTTTTTGTTTTGAACGCTGATAACTCCGTCAAAAATCATCGTACAGAGCTCAACCACCGCTCAAATTAAAGAGGATAAAATTCTCTAAAAGAGCTTTATGCTAGAATCATCAAAAAAAAATTATTCAAGTCCATGGACCTTTTTGAAGAAGAGTGAAAATTCCGAAAATGTTTCCCTCGATGGTTTTCCGAAGTTTTCTCGTTAAACTACTAATGATAAAAAATGTCCGACCCCAGATCTGAAAACTAGAAACTCGGAGCTACAATTTCCTTTTTTTTTAAACGTTTTTCGACCATTTTTCACAGAGTTACAGCCTTTTGAAAAATGGCAAAAAATTTCCTATTTTTTTTCTATCCCTTAATTTTCACGTCTAGTGTATATTTGAAGTGCAGCTGGTTAGGAAAGAGGCCAATGCATCAGAGCCCTGAAACGCTTCAGGAGATTCATCAACGACGTCTGTTAAATCGTTTGATAAATATAAAACGATTTTTGATAACTCAAAAATGTTAGGATTCCTCACCAAAAAAAAGCCAATTTTGGTTGTCCAATGTCCCCAGATCTTTGATGAGATCTATACGAATTGATAGCTTCAGATTTACCGGTTTTGTAGACTCGTTCAATTTTTGAAAATGTTGAAACATTGATAACCGTTTATTTATTGTCTTTTTGAAAACAATCCTTTTTTTTTTTGGCCAACAGGTTGCTTGGCTTCGTGTCGACACTCAGACCATTCTCACCATTGCCAATCACGTGATAACGAAGAATTATCGAATAGCAGTTACGCACAGCGATCATCGTACTTGGTTCCTTCACATCAGGGAAGTCAGAGAATCCGATCGCGGATGGTACATGTGCCAGATCAATACGGATCCAATGAAGAGTCAAAACGGATATCTCGATGTTGTCGGTAAGTCCTCAACGTTAACGGTTTATATGATTTCAAAAGTCCTGCGAAAATTTTAAAGTCGATTTACGAGTGAATGGAAATTCTGAAGGAATCGTTGATAAGGAAGGATTAGTATCCACGCAGGGTGTAGCAATAATATTTAATCATGACTTGTACGTATCACTTTTCTCGGTGTGAGGTTTTTTTCTTTTTTTTTTTGCGGTTAATTTAAAAAGCAATCTTTTTTTAAATGTTTTTCGTCATCCTTCAAACTTCATTTTTTTTTCCTTTTTTTGTAAGGTATCTGTCCCATGTAAGGCCCACTTTATTTGTTTTTAAGTACAAAAAAAACTATGATGGTTGAAATAAAATAAAAATGTTTATTTAATCATTTATTTAATAATATACGTATTAATAATTATTTTGGTTCAGAAAATAATGTTCACTATTAACTATAAGCTTTTTTTGAAAAAGCGTCTTCTGGGCCTTTTTCGGATCACTGTTCCTAATAAGACGTTCCTGTTGGGACTTCGTACAAACAAAAATTTTTAAAATATATAATCTTCAATTTTTAACTTAAATTTTGATAATAACATGTATAGTGGTGATAAATCACGACATATAATCAGAGTAAAGATTTACTACGTAATGTTGAAAAGATTTTTTGTTTTCGAAAGTTTTCGAGTTTGTAGTTTTGGATATTTGAAACGTAACTTTGTTTGGGTTTTGTTTGGCTTTTGTTTGGGTCAAAAGTTTTCGACTTTGTAGTTTTGGATATTTAAAACGTGGGTTTGTTTGGGTCGAAAGTTTTCGACTTTGTAGTTTTGAATATTTAAAACGTGAGTTTTTTTGGGTTTTGTTTGGGTCGAAAGTTTTCGACTTTATAGTTTTGGATATTTAAAACGTGAACTTTATTAGGCCCTGTTTACATGGATCAGGTACCTTACAACGGATTGAACAGTTCCGGAAAATGGACTTTAAAATTGGATTCGAAAACTGATAAAAATACTCGAGGAAAAAACTGGTCAAATTTTCCAAGAGGTTTTCAAGAAGATCCGATTGGCTGCCAGGGCACAATGCTTTTCGACACAGAAACGCGTTGATCTTTTTAACTCGACGAGCATTTCCTCGATTAAAAAAAGTTTTACGAAAAAAATCAAAAATCAATTCTGGAGTGAACGTAACTCTCGCAAGAAAGGCACTATGACAGCTGGTAGAAAAAGGGCTGGTCGACCGTGACGATTTTGCGGTAGAAGTCGACAAAGACAGGTGTTAGGTTGTGTACGACGAAGCAGGAAATTCTCGATAGTGGCCCAGGTATTCGACGACAGAAAACTGCCAGTGTGTATATCTGTCCCGGAACTCGCTCGGATTAAATTGCTAAAAAAATGGGATAAAAGGGCGCGTCACCCAGATCCACCATAGAATGCCAATTTGATTTGGGCTATCCAGGGACCCCTCGTAAAAGTCGAATATCAACGAGTACATGGCAGCGAACCAACAAATGTTGAATGTGTCCTTCTCTTTGGCCTGTTACGCTTCTTTGTTCTGGCATTCCGTACTAATACGGTTGCTCAACGGGACAACTGCCCACTGCGGACTCCACTGTTACGGTACAGCCACTTCCGGAATCATAGGGTTGAAGCATCTTTGAAATGCAACGAGAATTTTTGATTTTTTTCTTGACCATTTGTTTTTAAATCTTCATAGTTATCAAAAATTGTATTTCCTAGATTTGAGATGCAGATATCTAAAATATCTTCAATCAGAAAATCCAATCAGACTCCAATCAGAAAAACTACAAAAAATATTGAAAAATAAAAAATAATGGGATTTTCATTGGGTTTGTTTGGGTTTGTTCCTACAACGATAATGCTTTCGGAATGATAGGGTTGAAGTTTTCATCGTTGAAATGCAACCAGAATTTTTGATTTTTTTCTTGACCATTTGTTTTGAAATTTTCAGAGTTGTCCAAAATTGTATTTCCTAGATTTGAGATACAGATATTTAAAATATCTCCAATCAGAAAATCCAATCAGACTCCGATCAGAAAAACTACAAAAAATATTGAAAAATAAAAAATAATGGGATTTTCATTGGGTTTGTTTGGGTTTGTTCCTACAATGATAATGCTTCCGGAATGATAGGGTTGAAGTTTTCATCGTTGAAACGCAACCAGAATTTTTGATTTTTTTCTTGACCATTTGTTTTGAAATCTTTATCGTTATAAAAAATTGTATTTTCTAGATTTGAGCTGCAGATATCTAAAATGGCTAGATGCTTGCTAGATTATCATGACTCCAATCAGAAAAACTACAAAAAATATTGAAAAAAACAATATAATCCTCATTAGATTTTCAACGATGCTCCAACAATGCCAAAACATTGGAACGACAAATCTAGAATAGCGATGAATTTCGAACTACCTCATCTGCTGTATTATTAAGCATCTCGATTCGTCTTATCAAGCCGGTTACCTAAAAACGATCTTCCAGGCTGGAACATATTTGTGCTATTTACAGCAACATTTATAATTAAACCTCAATAAAATCCCCATTTAATCACCATCTACCCGGATTATTCTGGTGAAATCCAAGCCGAAACGACTACCGAACGAGCAAATTGTTTTGAATCGGATTACAGGAATTCGCGTTGATAGAGCCGCTATTTTAGGATACAGTACGAAAGAAGACACCAGCTACGATAATCTCAGCCAAACACCAAGCTTATTTCAAACTCAGGTAAAATCAGAAAAAAATATTTCGATCAAAACAATTTCCAAAAATATTGCTAGGTGTTTTCATCGTTTCCGGATAATCTCAGAATCACTGCTGATCCTAAAATCCATTTGATTAGCACCATGCAGTAAAAAAGTACGAGCCAGCTACGCAAGTTTCCATCTAGGTAAACAGGTGACCAGGAATCGACGTTTATAGACAAAGACAGTTTTGGGTCCTTTGACGAGTCCTAATCAGTAGTCCGACACGTATAGGCTGAAAAGTGTTTATACGTCTATACAGTAGCCTAGGAATGAATTGGAGAGCCCGTGGAATCGTGGAGCGTGAAAGGGGATGATGTGGATCCTGGGTAGATGAAGCGTCAAGCGGGGTCACATTGGGTTGGGAGTAGATGGAGTTTGGAAGGATTACCAACGACAAAGACTCGTTCGTGCACTGTTACGTACATCAGGCTGGATCATTGCGGGGTTCGTCCAGAGAGAGACGATTCAGGGGGGGGAAGGGGAAGGATTGAGGGTTGGGTTTCGTATATCCGGCGAATGAACCGATCCCAGAGTGTGACTGTATCAGTCCACATGTTCTCTGGGTACCTTCCAACGTTGACTCTCGCACTAAGCCTTTTCCTCTCAACCAGCGTTCTCTACCGACGTCCGGCATTTGCTTCGGGAATCGAAATTTCGATTTGCCTGGATCGGGTGTCCTAGCAAAGTGATCCATTGTTACGTACATGGACAGACACACATAGGTATCAATCGTCGACACGTTCTGGGATGTGGTAGAGCGCTTCTGGAATTGGGAATCCAGTAGTCAGTTTCAGGCCTTGATTCGTTGAAGGCCTCGAACTTTTCACGACCAGGATTCGTATCGCTACCAGAACGAGACCAAAAAAAAAGAGAAAAAGAGAAAAAAGCTGTGGAACAATGGCTACAGGGAGACATTCTTCAGTCTTGGGTATCAACGAGTGATATAGAATGGTAAGGAAAAAAGGCAAGGAAAGATACAAGAGAGAAAGGACAACCTCAAGATGTATTTATATAGCGGAGCCAATGGCTATAGAAACTGTAACAGGAGGATAACAAGATAGCAGCCGAGCGTGAGAAGAAATATCTTGTGAAAAGTTCCCTCGCTATTCTTCCTTCTCTTAGAAAAAAAAAAGATCTTGGTTTCCTCGTTATCCTTCGTCGAGGCACATCCTCAAAACCCAAACAAGCCTTTCATCCTCGAAACGGCAAACGACCGAATTCTAACGGATACGTGGTGGCGAACGCCATCAAGCTTGCTTCGAACGTCAAAGTGGAATCCTGATTGTTTGATCGATGTCCCACCATTGCTGATCAGCCTGATTCAATCCCTCGAGTCTCGAATTCATTTCAACCCAGTCAGACCAGTCTTCATCATTCCTGATCATTCCAATCTGATCAAATCGAGCTGCAATCCTGGATTGGACTTTTAGTCCATTTTCAGTTTTGATGATCAACCAGTTTAGAGATTAATTTGGACTCTGGGCAAAGTTCCAATCCTAACTTTTTTTTTTAGGCTCAGAGATCTTCCTTATGACCTTTGACAAACCTCACGACTTTTAACCTCCAGACCTTATCCTTCCGGATAAACTTTTTTTCTTTTCGATTGTCCGTTTCATCAGCTTTTGACACTTGTCCAACTTCGCTTTAAACGGCTTTAAAAAAACGAGTAAGCGGCGTAAAAAGTTTTAAGACGTCTAAAAGAGACGAAAAGATTTTACTCTGGTGGGAAAGAAACACGAGGAGAGTTTTCATCACGCATTCCAAAGACGAAGCTCATTTACGTGTTAAAAATAAAGTATACGATAGTCAGGCATAGGTATTACCACCCTGGTTGCTTGCGACTTAATATCTCATTTTCTCTCTCTCGTACTAACCCTTCGTCTTTCTGGACCCAGCATGAACTTTGGCTCCAAGTTCTCTCTGTACAGAACGCAACTTCCGGTGGGAAGCGAAGCAACTCTATGAAAGAATAACCTACCTGGGCTCTCTCTTGAGCCTCGCCAAAGCCTGATTTACTCAAAGCAAATTGTCATTCCAGCGTGCTAATTACGAAACTGAACTTTTGCAGACAGCAAAAGTGACAGTTGGTGAATAAATCTTTTTCCTCCCTTTTGCTCCAGCCAGAATTTACTCTCGTTCTCTCGACCAACAGACGAACCCTCCTCTCGCCCTCCCCTTTTCACTCTTCTCTTTCCAAACTGTAATTTCGACAGCCTCCATCTACCATAAACGTTTGGATGATCGGGCAAACTCACCAACCAGATACGACTCATAATTGACTTGAAATATTTAACTTGATATATTGTTAGTTTGCCACGCTATGCACAGAAACGTCGAACGCAAATACTGGTGAAACAATGCACGAATGGAAAATCCTCACATCATTCCCTTCGCTTCGCCACATTTGTCTATCATCGTTTTAGTTTAAACTTGCTCGCTGGGCATTCTCGTTGCTCCAACGAGAATTGCAGCGCAAACGAAATCGCGCAACCCCCCCCCCCCCCTCCCCCTCTTTCGACGTCACGGATTGTCGAGCTGGACAGGTCCAGCATGCACGTATCCCTCGACCCGTCGAAACAATTATCGCGAGCACTCAGTCGCGAACATCATTCTTAATATTAGCTCTCTGACGATTTTCCAAACGCCAAGCGTTTTTTTTTTGTTTTTTCGTTTTTTTTTTTGTTTTCAATTACTTTCGGACCTTTGGAGCCAGGGATAAATGTGACAGTGGCAATTTAACTTTCATTCTTTTTTTTTTAACTTTAGTATTCGACGTCGTTTTTTGGCTACGGATTTTTGAAATTCTGCGTCGCAAAAAAAATGGGCATCAGTAATTGAAGGGCGTGAAAAGTCAATTTGTATTTTTTTACGATTTTCGTACAAGGTTGTTTGCATTCGTGATATTGTAATATTCTAATACAGGAATTTCGAGTTGTTTACCAATTCATTAAAAAAGATTTAAAAAATATAATTTCTTATTAATAATTATTACAATTTTGGCATCAGTAATTGAGGGACGTAAAAGGTCTATTTTTTTACGATTTTCGTACAAGTTTTGTTTGCATTCGTGATATTGTAATATTCTAATGCAGGAATTTCGAGTTTTCACCAAAGAGTTAAAATAGATGAATAAAATATAATTTCTTATCAATAATTATGTAAATTTCGGCATCAGTAATTCAGGGGCGTGAAAAGTCAATTTCTATTTTTTTTACGATTTTCGTACAAGTTTTGTTTTCATTAGCAAAATTGTAATATTCTAATATAGGAATTTCGAGTTGTTTACCATTTAATTAAAAAAGAAAAAAATATATAATTTCTTATTAATAATTATGACAAATTTGTACAGAATGTCTTCACGATCTATTTTGTTTTTTTTCGCTTGACGAATTTTGAAAAATTGATCAAACGAGTAAATTTTTCAAAAGTATTTTGTGGATTGATAAGTATTTTGTTAACCTTTAATTTTTCGGAGAAATAAATTGTTCCAGACTAAGAATTTTTTGGACATTTCTTCGAATGAATTTGAAGATAATTGACAGTGACAAACGAGACGATGTTCCTCCCGTTTCGAGTATGTTTCATTAGTAGTGGACACGAATCAACGAGCCACCGTAAAAATATTTCTGACGAACGGTGCGATGAAATATTGATATAATAAATGAATTTGACAATCAATAACCTCTCTTCCGGTGTGAGTTTGGCTTATTGGAGGCGTCCCTTGTTTCTCGAATTCATCATGCGTAATTATTGCATTCCCCGGTGCATCAATCAAACAATTATCCAACGTTCATCCATAATAACATTGGAGTAATCCATTCGTTGCCCCTGCCGTTGTTACGGTCGTATTAACCAACTGACTATGGTGAATCGTTTTACGCGTATTTTCCATTATCATCGTCCGTTCAGAGGCTACCAAACCATTCAGAAAATTGACCCCTCGTTAATTCGTCAAGCTACGCATAATTTTTTGTTAACTTTGACAGCGTCGATTAATCAACAATTATTTCTCAAATTAAACGAAAAACTGAGCTAATAATTAAATGCAAAATAAGGGACCAGAAGCAAATGTATAAAGTTATAAATTAATCATTATAAATAATAATTATACATTTAATTGTACATTTAATTATAAATTTATTTATAAATGTATAATTAAATAGTAATAATTTATCATAATTTACAAAAGTAATAATTATTTATAAATTTCATTATAAATGTATAAGTTTTAAACAATTTTCCATTATCATCGACTGTTCAGAGGCTCCCAAATCATTCAGAAAATTGACCCGCTCGTTAATTTGTCAAGCTACGCATAATTTTTTGTTAATTTTGACAGCGTCGATTAATCAATAATTATTTCTCAAACTAAACGAAAAACTGAGCTAATAATTAAATGCAAAATAAGGGACCAGAAATAAATGTATAAAGTTATAAATTAAAAATTATAAATAATAATTATACATTTAATTGTACATTTAATTATACATTTATTTATATAATAAACATTTATTTGTATAATCAAATAGTAATAATTTATCATAATTGAGAAAAATAATAATTATTTCTAAATTTAATTATAAATGTATAAGTTTGAAAAAAATAAGAAAGCAGATTACGAAACAGTTGAGGATGTTTTTTTCTTCAAATGACCCGACTCAACTTAAAAACAAACGGAATTCGTGCATTTTTCAGTTACCATTTTTCAAGACGTTCAAATATGCATGCAATAATAATTAAATGCAAAATAAGGAACCAGAAATAAATGTATAATGGTATAAATAAAAAATTATAAATAATAATGATACATTTAATTATATATTTATTCATAAATGTACAATTGAATAGTAATAATTTATCATAATTTACAAAAGTAATAATTACTTATAAATTCAATAATAAATGTATTGAATTTGAAAAAAATAAGAAAACTCATTACGAAACAGTTAAGGATGTTTTTTTCTTCAAAAGACCCGACTCAACATAAAAACAAACCGGATTCGTGCATTTTTCAGTGACATCGAAAACCGAGCCTTTTTTCACGACGTTCAAATATGACCGGTTGTTTTATTTATTCGGAGCCCGAAAATCGCCCAGGGCATTCGACCGCAGTCGGGTCTTTGGGTTTGAGACCATAGTTATGGGTGGTCTTTTCCTGTTCTGTTTTCGCAATAAGCTATACAAAAACGAAGAATGAAGTAAAAGTGCAAGCAAACGGAGTCGAAAGCTTGTTTGATAAATCCAATTTGCCGCCTCTGACTGTTGAACTGGGATAGTGGAAGAGTCAAGGCTGGAAGCGCCAGAGGGGTAGGCAGGGATGGATGAAAACGCTGTGTTATTTCGAATGAAATCTTTTTTTTTTCCTAAACTGAGAGAAAGGAGAACAAAGGAACGTTATTTGTCGATTTTTCGAAATAAAACCAAAAAAAAAGAACGGAAAAAATCACGAAATCTGTCGAACACGGTTTTCCATATATTTCAGAGTAGAAACCAAGACCCGTTCCACCGAGGGTTCGAAACGCTCCCTGGTGAATGAAAAGTGGATCTCTATCGTCCGTTCGATGCATCAACGTTGGTAAAGGTGGCGAAAGGCTTCCTATCAATTTTTATTACAGGCCTGCTTTCGCAACGAATTTTTCCATCCGCGAGTAGCCTAGATTTTTTGCCGTTGCGCGAATGGCGAACGCCCTTAAAGCCACTGGACAAGTACATTGCCACCAAAACGAATGAATACCAGCTAGCTATATAGCTGGCCTGGCTGAACTTGATGGCGTCGTACGATATAATGCCTTCACGGATTTCCCCTGCGGGGAAAAACGATTTCTCGTATTTCCTAGATACGCTGCTGCAACCTACCCACTGTGCGTGTTCAGCCGGACCAGAAAACGCGAACGCATCCTTCCCCTTGCGAGAAGTATTTTTTGATCCACGAGGGAACGTCAGCGTTCGATCTTTCATCGTGTTCTAAATGTACCGGGTGTCCCAACTATTCACTTTTTTCTCTTTTTTTTCGTTTTCTGCACGGAGAGAATTTTTGAATATTTTTTACGGTGAAATCTCGGTAAAAATTACATTAAAAATTTGAAATCGGTGACAAATGTGCACAGTGTCAAAAATTGACACTAGCTTTTAATATTTTGCATTCAGCGTCGATTAATCAACAATTGTTTCTCAAATTAAACGAAAAACTGAGCTAATAATTAAATGCAAAATAAGGGACCAGAAATAAATGTATAAAGTTATAAATTAAAAATAATAAATAATAATTATACATTTAATTGTATATTTAATTGTAAATTTATTTATAATTGTATATGTGAATACTAATAATTTATCAGAATTTATAATAGTAATAATTATTTCTAAATTCATTCATGTAAACATTTAAGCAAGTAGAGAATTTTTTTAATTTCTTTCAGTAAACATTCTGACACATTCTCGTGTAGAATTTTACCAATAGGCTGCCTCAAAAATTCCGAGTTTCTACAGTAAATATAACCTGGACAAACTTGAAATTTCTAAAATCCCTAGCGAAAAATTAATTCCCTATGATTAAATAAATACTCTATTTACTGTATTTTTTCGTAAAGAGCTAGTAAGCAACAGCAATAATAATATTAATGAATAATTAGTGTGAATAATTAGATTGTAGATAAGGTACCTGACCCATGTAAGACCCAGTGCCTAATAAAGCCTACATTTTAAATATCCAAAAGTAGAGAGTCAAACATGGATTGAGCTCTGATCGTCGAGTATTTAACTCTCAATGGCCGCAATTGCCATAGCAACCACCGTGCTGAGATGAACTCAAATAAATTTGCAGTCGATAGAAGGCACGTAAGCATTTTTTTCAATTCCGACGTACAAAAACTTTCGAAAACAAAAAATCTTTTCGATATTACTTTAACGTTATCATCTTAATACTTTAATTTTATTTATTTATTACTTTGATCTTAAGTAATTAACCTTTTATCTCATTTAATTTTTATACTAGTTATTTTTAACCTTTAATCTTTAATTTTTATTTATATTCAATCTTTACTCATTAATCTTATTTATTAATTACTATAACCTTAATAAATAAGAATAATTACTTTAAGCTCATTTATTAATCTTATTACTTTAATCTCATTACCAAGTAAATCTTTATTTTAATTATATATAGTGATTTATCAGCACTATACATGTTATTATCAAAATTTCAGTTTAAGTTTGAAGATTAAATATTTAAAAATTTTTTTTTGTACGGTCACAACGAATATGGCCTTATTAGGAACAGTGGTCTAAATAAGGCCCAGAAAACCCTTTTTTAAAAGAAGCTTATAGTTAATAGTGAACATTGTTTTCTGAACCAAAATTACAGTAAATACCTTGTTTATTGAATAAATCATTAAATAAAAATTTCTATTTTATTTCAACATTTATAGTTTTTTTTTCGTACTTAAAAACAAATATGGGCGTTACATGGATCAGGTACCTTATAGATTGTCCATCACCAGAGCAGCTATCAGACGTTGGTTTGGGTTTGTGTTCAACGAGCTCGTTTGGGTTTCATTTTTCTCATTCCAAGCCTATTTCTTTCAACGTTACCCAACATCCATCAGTCACGATCTCGACAACCATCAATATCTCAAAATTGCCAAAATCCCCTCTAGCAAACAGCTACCAGCCATCAGTACCTCAAAAATCATTCCAGCCCAATTAACTACCAAAAGTCTTAACCAAGTAGGGTATCATCTTCAACAACCGGAACGAGTCTCGTTGATGCCTGCGCAGCCAATAGAGAAGGAAAGAGAGGGCAAACGTGAGAATGGTACGAGGATAGCCATGGCAGAGATTGGAGGAGTTTGGTTGATGATGATACAGCGCTGTATCGGATAGTGGTGGAGGCAGGAGAAGCCAGAATAGTTCGATCAGGAAAGGTTCGGGGATCGACGATAGATGGAAAGGACGGTTCGCCAGCCAATTCAGAATCGCCCCCATACGGACACTCAAACCGCAAATCGAGTTCATGCCGCGGGGCAAAATAAAAATGTCCACTATATCCCTAGTGTCCCTAGTGCTGTACTTTTCACATATACATTACCAGATCGGGCCAGGAAAGCCTCTACTCTTTCCATTCTCTTTACGATGAGGACAGTCACCCTCCAACCTCCTCTAACCCTCTCCAACCCTCCAATTCTTTCTCATCCTCTTTCTCCTCTTTCTCATCCTTTTTCTCCAACCCGGGGCTGATTCACGTATAGAGGGCTCCAGGCTTGATCGCTTTCTCCACCGGAATCACTACAGCCTGCGCTTCCACCCTGCGGGACGAGCTTCGACCTACCTGCTGAGACATTAGACGCGAGGGACGAGTTTACTCGCTGAGGGACCTGATCGGATCCCCGTTGTCCGGTTGGATGTCTGATGGACGCTGGAGGCTCTGAAAGAGTGCTGGGAGAGAGGAAGGGGCAAGGGGGGAATTAAAGCAGCGTTGACCTTCGCGTTTGGGTTTGGCAATTGACGAAAGTAGGAAAAAGACGACGAGCTTCACCACCCCTGAAAGAACAACACTTTCACGACGAAAATTACGACCAAGAGTCCTACTGCTATTTTCCATGATTCTTTTTTTTTTGCCTCGATCTCTGTCTTTCTCTCTCTCTCTCTCTCTCTCTCTCTCTCTGTCCGTCTCTCTATCTCTCTCTCGTGCACTTTCAACGACGGGGATGACGTTACGTATTCCCTTCCGGCGGATACGACTACGTGGATGGATGTCGTCTCGCGTTATCATTCTGCTTTATTATACGCAGGCGAACAACACTAACGCCCAACCCCTCACAACCTCAACCGGCAACCGCTGAAACGACCCAACCTCGTGTAATAATATACGATAGTACACGCACCCATACACATACAGCGTTGCCAGTTCGAGCCTCTCTGATTTTGGTTCATGTTTTTGATTTCTGGTTTTTGGTTTTTGATTTTTTGTTTTTGATTTCTGGTTTTTGGTTTTTGATTTCTGGGTTTCGATTTATGAATTTTGATTTTTGGTTTTTGATTTCTGGATTTTTATTTTTGGTTTTTGTTTCTAAATTTTTATTTCTGGTTTTTGATTTCTGGATTTTGATTTCTGGTTTGTGATTTCTGAATTTTTGTTTCTGGATTTTTATTTCTGAATGTTTATTTCTGAATTTTTATTTCTGGATTTTTATTACTGGTTTTTTATTTCTGGGTTTCGATTTCTGGATTTTTATTTCTGATTTTTTTGCGTCTAGCTTTTTGGCCTCCAGTTTTAAAATGTGTGTTTTTTTTCAATTGTTTGAATGTTTGTTCTTGTATTGTCCAAAACTTCTTTCAATTTTGCAATTCCGTCGACTCCGCTATTCTTCAAATTAGCGAGATCCGTTCTTCGAACTTTTCCATTTTTACAAACAGATCTTTTTTTTATCTATTGTATTGAGTATTGTCATTTTTGTTAAATAAAAATATTCCATTCTTCGAATTTTTCTATTTTCTCGTACAAATATTTTTCATCAATCGCATTGTTTTTGGCCTCGAGTTTAGACGTTAATTTTTTTCTTCAATTCTTTAAATTATTTCTTTTTCTTGAATTATCCAATGTTTTTTTCAATTTTGCAATTCCATCGATATTACCATACTTCAGATTGTGCCTTTCTCTGAAGTTTTCCATTTTCTCAAACACATATTTTTTTTATCTATCGTAATCGAGAATTATATATTTTCGAAAATTAAAGTATTCCATTTTTCGAGTTTTTTTATTTTCTCGTACAAATATTTTTCATCTATCATATCGAGCACTCTCTTTTATGCAAATTTTTTCTAGATGTATATTTTTGTTCCGCTTCCTTTCCGGTTTTCCTTAATTCGAAAAATCTATTATTGGGATTGGCAAATGGTGTATTATCAGTAAATCCGTTAAATTAAGATTCAATAATATTTTCCATTTTTAAAAATATTGTCAGGAAAATTGTTAAAATCAAAAGAAAATTAACGTTTCCGGTTAGCTATGGGGGGAGTTTGAGTCGTAATTTGTTAATGGTGTGGATATTGGTTGCGGATATTCCTTGGAGAACGTAATCAGTGGAGGGATAAGGAGTATGGATTATCCGGCAACACCGCGCACAAATCGGGTATCGCGGTCGTCCGTACTTGTACTTCCGGCGAAACGACTGATTTATTTCGGATTGGCCATTCGCTCGGTATCGTACAGGAGGAATTGAAAAAAATTCCCGTGCACTTTCAAAACCATATTCTCTACGATCCGCGTTTAAATCGAGCGCAAACAGTCGCCACCGTAAATTGCCTCGTGTATACGAGTTTCACCCTCCTCCAACCCCCAGACTTTTTTTACATTTTTTACGCTCGCTCGAATTATTATTTATTGTTATAATATTATTTTCATTGTATTATTATAATACTGTAATAATAATAATAATATATTATAATAATAGTGTACATATTATATTATTATAATATTATTATGTAATAATATAATTATTATAGTATTATTTTTCAACCGACGCGACGACGAATTGAAATCATTTGTACTTTTTTTCAATTCCGTTGAAATTTACAACTTTCCTCCGTGACTTTTCCTTATTTTTATTCAATTTTGTCGCGAAGCTTTTATTCGTGTTACGTTTTCTTATTTTTTAAATTAATTTTTTATTTTATTAAATTAATTTTTAATTTTTTTAATAAATTTTTAATTTTTTAAATTAATTTTTTATTTTCTACATTAGTTTTTCATTTTTTTAATTAATTTTTTATTTTTTTACTTAATTTTTTTATTTTTTCATTTTTTTTTCAGTGCCACCGGATATAATCGACGATCAAACGAGCACGGACATGGTCGCGAGGGAAGGAAGCAACGTGACCCTCTCCTGCGCCGCAACTGGGTCACCAACCCCAAATATAATCTGGCGACGCGAAGACAATCAAATGATTCCTCTCGATAATGGACAAAAAGGTTCGTTTCCTCCAGCAATCTTATTTCTGGATCGTTCACGATTTTTTTTTTCTTTTTTTTTGTGCCTTTTATTTTTTTTCTTTGTTTTTTCGTTATTATTATTTTTTTTTTTGTCAAATGCGTGATCGCGATAATTGCGCAGTATTGAAAAAATGAGAAATCGATTTTGTTGGAATCTCTTTAATGCGCGAATTTCTCGGAATGGCACGTTCCCTGACGTTAAATAAGACAAACCAATAAATATGCGATACGAAACGAAAACGATTTATTTCGGTACACGAGTGAAGGGGCGAGTTTCCAGACGAAACTTTTCGATTCTTCGATCGAAAAGACTTATCGACAATTCAGTCAATAATAATGACCAATTTTTAAGAGAGAAATTTTTTATTGGAATGATTAATTGACAATTAACGAAATATCAATCTGAACGACGAATCGATAAGACAAATTCGTTATTTACGAAATGGCGATTTGTTTCAAAACTGATATTTTTGTTAAAAAGAAAAAAAATTGTAGTTTGCTTATGAATAATAAATTTCAACAAACTTTAACGAAAAAAAAGTCGACCCTGTGAAATTTTAATTCTCGGCCCAGTTTGTGTAGCTGTTTTTTTTTTCAAAAAAATAATGCAAATATTTTCTTTACCAACCAGCTTTCCTATACTAACTGAAAAAAAAAAAAATTCCTCGTCCAACACCCGTAAAAAAAAGGCGTGGAATTTCGATTGGCGACTTGGTAAAATTTCGCATGAAAAATTGCAACTCACGTTCCATTCGTTTCACGCGCTCCGGATAGTCGAGAGACTCGGGGATATTCAACGATATTTATTTGGTCGAAACGTTGTACAAATATCCCACGTAAATTTGATTGCGGTCGACGTTGGAACGAGAAAAAACACGGGCGGGTATATTGATTCGAGCGTTTTCTCAAGCCGTCGATGTGCATCCTGACGTTGAATTGATGCAATTTTTTTTTCACGATTTGAAAACTGAACGTTCACGTTGTCGCGTTAATACTTTATATGCTTTGCATTTGATCGGAGAATTCAAATCCATAAATGATCGTTAACTCGAAGAGAAAATATTTCGGAAAACTTAATTATTTTTCGATTCTCTTTAATGAATTCAAGTTTTCCATGAATTTTATTTTCTTCGCTGAAGAGACGAGACAAACTTTTGGCCCAATTAATTCTCACGTATTTCGAAATCGACTTTATATTTTTAGATTAAGAAAAAAAAAGGTTAAGAATTGATCCAAACATCAGCTTTAACACGTCGCATAAAAATTACGGGATCGATTCTTTTAATTATTTTGGTCTGATTAAAATGTCTAATTAATGGAGATAATTCGAATTCGCACGTACACCCATCTACTTAATTATTTGTGCAAAGATTGATCATATTTTTAATCGAAAAAGCGAAAAAAGATAATTCGCTTATTGTCGCTTCGAGTCTGACCACTTTCAGCCGTATCTCCTTCAGGGCGGAAGATTTCGTCGGATTCATCCAAATTCGAAAATTTAATTTTTTTAATTTACGAAACATTAGAATTAACGGTATTTTAAAGCACATACAAATTTTCAAATATTTTTTTACACTCACCAGTATAACAACTTAGATGCTGACAGAAATTCGTTAAATTTAATTCTGCCAAAACAAAATTCAGGTTTGTTCATTTTAAAATATTTTTAGTAAATATTTTTGTTAATATTAATATTAATAATATGTAAATAAATTAATAATATGTTAATATTTTTCCATTCGCTTGCACTGATTTTATGATCGACAGTAGAAAAAGCGGACTTTTGTCGGACGTCCATCGGATTTTATTCGTTCACTGCTTTTTCATTAAAACCTGCTTCATTAATCCAAAGGCATAAAAAACAAACGTACACGTTTATTGGACAAATAATTGCTCCATTGGATACGAGGAATTTGGAAATTAATTAGAATTTTTGCGATGTTATACAGATTTAATGCTCGCCAGTAGTAAAGGCGCGTCGTTGTCAGACATGCACACAGCCTTTTGGAATTTAATTTCGCTGGTTATTGATAAAAATATTATTCGGGGAAAAATGTACATATTATTAAAAAACTGATGAATTTGCAAAGAATTATGTACAGGTATGACTAGTATACATATATTATAGATCGATTCACGCATAAGTGGAAAAAGCTAAATTTGGTCAGACGTCGGTTCAACGGGAATATGTTGGCAACTCTTTCGTAATACTTTTGTACAAGGTATTACAATTTCAATATTAATTACAGAGAACACCGTTGAGGGCTCCACTCTCAACATAACAAAAGTGAATCGACTACACATGGGACCATATTTGTGTATAGCATCGAACGGCGTTCCACCCTCCGTCAGTAAAAGGATCAAGCTAATTGTGCAATGTACGTAAAAGAATACTTGAAAGTAAAAAAATAAAAATTCAATTAAATTAAATTGAATTAAATCGAAATTAAATAAAAATTAAATTCAATTAAATTAAAATGAAATTAAAATTAAATTAAATTTAAATTATATTAAATTAAAATTAAATTAAATTTAAATTATATTAAATTAAAATTAAATTTAATTTAATTAAAATTGACTGCAAACGAGCAGTCAAATTTTTGTATTTTTCCTTTCTCGTTCGTTATTTCCATTATTTCGCTCGTTAGTGGAAAAAGGTAAACTATATCAGACAGCACATTCGGTTTTTATTTTTTTGTTCATTCAAAGATTTTTCCGCGGCGTCGATATAATATTCGGGAAGCAACGAACGAGCAATGCATTAATGGAAACCATTTATCATCCATTTTCGTATCAATCGAAATTATATCATATTGTGATGCACATATATTTCTACGATATACAAATAATAAATCAGAAATGATTTTTCGCTATTGGCTCGTTCGATATGTACTCGACAAAAAAATATCGAACCCACTGGATTCAAATTTCCAACGATAATTGAATACTTCTCGGAACACTTGCCACCATATTTTTACTGACGAAGAGAAACGATAAAAAACGTTTGCATATATGCTTATCAATATACGCTCTAGTGGAAGAGGCTGGATTACGTCAGACCTCTATCGAATACGCTTGCATCGTATTTTCAACAAATAAGTGATAGCTGTCTGAACACATTGCATAGTGTCGTATAAAATATATAAAATCCAATACATATATATTATATTATATATTATATTGAATTTAATATAAAATTTAACAAAATGTGAAATATTATGTGTCGCGAGCGAACGTTCAATAAAAATTCAATAAATTCGTTAAAATTATATGAAAGTAAATTAGAAAAATGATATGAAAAATATTTTCAATAAATTCGATAAAGTTATATGAAATTAAATTCAAAAAAAGTATATAAAAAATATTTTCAATAAAAATTCAATAAATTCGATGAAGTTATATTAAATTAAATCAAAGAAATTATATGAAAAATATTTTCAATAAAAATTCAATAAATTCGATAAAGTTATATGAAATTAAAACATAGAAATTATATGAAAAACATTTCCGATAAAAATTCAATAAATTCGATAAAGTTCTATGAAAATAAATAAAAGAAATTATATGAAAAATATTTTCAATAAAAATTCAATAAACTTTTATTCAATCGCGTGTCATGAGTGAAAATCATAAATGCTTTAAACGGTTACAGTCGCGCCGATGATTTGGGTCCAGAATCAGCTGGTGGGTGCCCGGCTTGGACAGGCGATGACGCTGGAGTGCCATTCGGAGGCTTATCCAAAATCGATAAACTACTGGACGAGAGACAAAAATGAAATCGTCGCTCAAGGTTTGTCTAAAAATTATATTCTTCGTATATTCATACGTATATATACATACGTATCGATATTTCCGATTATATTCTTGTTACGTTTCCTGTCTTTTCAACATCGGGTATTCTTAGATATGTGAAAAGCACAAAAAAAAAAGGATCCTCGTTCGTCACTAAAACCCCAGTTTTGCCTCGGTCGAAAAACCGTATTCGCTCTCAATGCATAAATATGCGAATCCAATTCAACAACCGGAGATATTTGTAGTAGCGTATTTGTGGGATGAAAAAAGTGTCGCCACAAGCGAATCACACATCAACGGGAAGGAAATATTTCCGTCATTAAATCAAATGTTTTCGTGAGAAGAAATTGAATTTATCATTAGGTTAACAATATTGTGGGTTAACAAAAATTACCAGGGACAGTGGACTATGTGGTGTTCGGATGTTTCTCTCTCTCTCTCTTTCTCTCTCTCTGATTATTATTATTAATGGTTATTATTATTATTATTGCTATTATTATTTTATTATGATTTTATATTGCTTTTCACTAGTCTATTGCGATTATTTTGTTGTATTTTTTGTTGATTAAGCTTTTTTATTTTCATATTATAATTTTTGTACATATTAAAGCGTGCTAAGACGTAATAAATATATCTATCTATCTATCTATCTATCTCTCTTTCTCTCTCTCTGTTTCTCTGAGAGCTGAGATGTCCCTTCTAGTTTTCAAACTCAAGGTATATGCATATTTATTAAATTGCAAACTACCAGGTATTTAAGCTGATTTCTTATCTTTTCCTTTTTTTTTTTTGTCGTTTAGTATTATTTTATTATTTTATCTCCATTATTTTGTTATGGTTTTCAGATTATTTTCTTTTGTTCGGTTTCTTAGCTCCTAGTTTTTTGCAATTCTTATTCCTTTCATTCATATTATTAGTTAGAATTATCAATATTATTATTATTATTGTTTTATTCTTACTACGATTAATGTAATATTTTTTTAATGTCATTTTGTTAAGTTAGTATTTATTATTGTTATGATTATTATTATTATTGTTGTTATTAGTTTTTATTATCAATATTATTATTATTATTATTATTGTTTTATTCTTACTACGATTATTGTATTATTTTTACTTTCATTCTGTTAAGTTACTATTTAAGTTTTCTATGTTTTATCTTACTATCTCTTTTTTTTGCTCGAAAGTCTAGGACTGGAGCATAATAAAAAATATCATCATCATCTCACTCACTCTCTCTCTCTCTCTTTCTCTCCTTCCTTCTTTTCCTTCCATACACGTACACACGAACGAAGCTTTTCCTCATAAATATCAGAGAAAATCACGTTATATCTGTAACATCGCGTGAAAGCCCTTTGGCTTTTCTTCGATGCATTATTCAGTAGCTAATTTTGTTCGAATAAACGACTCGACTAAAAGAAATGAATTCGCTCAGAGAGGGAAGTTAAAATGGGAGAGAGAGAAAGAGATGTCCCTATATTGTCGTCTTTATAAAGTATTGTCGTATGTTTTTTTTTAATGTTGATTTATCTATGTACACACAATCCTCCGAGGAAAATGGTTTCCGCAGGGGTGCAAATAATGCATATTTTTTCATTACTCATTACTTTATATTTGGTAATTTAAAAACTTTCTATTTTTCATTGTGTAACATTTTGTAATGTAAACAATTTTCATTAATCGTTACATGAGATTTTGTAACGTTGAAAAGATTTATTAATTATTACGTTACATTTTGTTATGTAATAAATTGTCCAGTGATGTCCAGTGGAATGTTATGGGTAATGGGAATTTTGTATTTTACAAAATCTAATGTTATGAGTAATGGATATTTTGTACACTGGAAAATTTAATGTAATGAGTAAGGACATTTTTTTTATGATTTAATTTAATGTAACGAGTCATGAAATAATGTTTCGTTAGGCATTAAATAGTTTATCAATAATGTATTACTTTTCCATACAAAATTTCGAATCCCTAGAATGAACAGTTTTTTTGAAAAATATAGTAGTAACTGAAAAGAATATTCGAAATAAATCTGCCACTTTTGCAAAATAGTTCTACTCTTTTTATTTTTTCTAGAAAGAAAAAATTAACTAGGTTATTAATACCATTAAAATTAATTAGCGATATTACAGCAGCAGAAAAATCATTTTCGAAAAATGAAGAAATAATTTTTTCGAAAAACGAAGAAAGAAAGAGATATTTTAAAAATAAAGAAAAAGAAATTTTCGAAAATTGAAGAAAGAAAGAAATTTTTGAAAAATGAAGAAAGAAAGAAATTTTTGAAAAGTGAAGAAAGAAAGGAATTTTTGAAAAATGAAGAAAGAAAGGAATTTTTGAAAAATGAAGAAAGAAAGAAATTTTTGAAAAATGAAGAAAGCAAGAAATTTTCCAAAAATGAAGAAAGAAAGAAATTTTCCAAAATGAAGAAAGAAAGAAATTTTTGAAAAATTAAGCAACAAAGAAATTTTAAAAAAATGAAGCAAGAACCAAATTTTTAAAAAATGAAGCAAGAACCAAATTCACTATTTCGGGATTTCGAAACACGAACTTTCACCTCGAGGTTATTTTTCGCCCAAGTCGGTAACTTTTCGTGCCGATCGTAAATTGAGGAAGTGTATCCATAAGTCGTATCTGTGGTGTACGTTTATACATATGTACCTTCAACGCTATTTCCATTCTATTCTCAGCCGTTGGAAAGGCTAAAAGGGATCACAATAGTTCAATCAAGTCTCGAAGATGGCCTCGCCCCTTCCGCCTGTCCTGTTCGCGCGACTTATTTCGTTACTCGGGACGCAGATAGTAGACCAAACTTGACGTGATTTCTGTTTAGCTTCGGGAGCAGTTCAGGCACTTCCGGTGCCCCGGAGGTTTCGCGATCGTTGATGGATCGATCGACCCGTCCAACTGCGATTTACCGTACTAGCACGATTCCCCGGAATTCTCCCCGCGGCAAAAAAAAAAAAAAAAAAAAAAAAAAAAAAAAAAAAACGGAAAAGACCCCAACCCCTCGGGACACGCGACGAAAAAAACGCCCTAGCTTACTCGTCACGTTTCGAATAAAATGGGAAAGGGGGATCGCTTTTCGCGTAAGGTATTTGACACATGTAAGGCCCACCTTATTTGTTTTTTTATACAAAAAAAACAAAAATGTTGAAAAGAAAACAAAAATTTTTACTTAATTATTTTTTCAATGGCCAACGTATTAATAATAATATTGATTGAGAAAATAATATTCACGATTAATTATAAGCTTTTTTAAAAAAAGTGTCTTCTTTTTTAAAAGCCCGCCTAAAAAGGCCCTTATTCAGAGTTCATTCTAAAAAGGGCCTTATTTAAAAGCGTCTTTTAATAGCTCTTCTAAAAAGGGCCTTATTCAGTGTTCATTCTAAAAAGGGTTTTATTTAAAAGCGTCTTTTAAAAGCTCTTCTAAAAAGGGCCTTATTGAGCGTTCATTCTAAAAAGGGCCTTATTCAGCGTTCATTCTAAAAAGGGTCTTATTTAAAAGCGTCTTTTAAAATCCCTTCTAAAGAGGACCTTATTCAGCGTTCATTCTAAAAAGGGCCTTATTTAAAAGCGTCTTTTAAAATCCCGTCCAAAAAGGGCCTTATTCAGCGTTCATTCTAAAAGGGCCTTATTTAAAAGCGTCTTGTAAAAGCTCTTCTAAAAAGGGCCTTATTTAGACCACTGTTCCTAATAAGGCCATACCCGTTGTAACTTCGTACAAAAAAATATTAAACAAATATATAATCTTCAATTTTTTACTTACATTTTGATAACAACGGGTATACTGCTGATAAGCCGCTACATATACATACCGTTACTTTAGAATAAAGATTCACGAAGTAATATTGAAAACATGTTTTATTTTCGAAAGTTTTTGTACGCAGAAATTAAAAAAAACACTTTTCGTTTTGGATATTTCAAACATGGGCTATTTAAACATAGGGGTATTAAACATATTTACTGGGCTATTTGAGCATATTTAAAACATGGATATAAAACATGGACACTGGGCCTTACATAGGTCAGGTACTATTTCTTAAATTTCGACGTACAAAAACTTTCGAAAATAAAAAATCTTTTCAATATTAATTAGTGAATCTTTATTCTAATTATCTGTAGTGGTTTATCAGCACTATACATATTGTTATCAAAATTTCAGTTTAAAATTGAAGATTATATATTTAAAAAATTTTTTTTGTACGAAATTACAACGGGGATGGCCTTATTAGGAACAGTGGTCTGAATAAGGCCCAGAAAACGCCTTTTTGAAATAAGCTTATAGTTAATAGTGAACACTATTTTCTAAACCAAAATTATTATTCATACGTGGAGTATTAAATAAATGATCAAATAACCATTTTCGTTTTATTTCAACCATCATAGTTCTTTTTTGTACTAAAAAACAAATAAGGTGGGCCTTACATGGTTCAGGTACCTTACACCTGTTTCGAACGAATTTTCCCTTTTGATAAATATTTATACTTTCAAAGCTACGTTTATTGTACACTAAAATAGACAAAAAAATTATAAATTTAATTTATTTAAATTTAATATTTATTTTAAATAAATATTATTCCCGACTCGTCGCAGGTGGAAAATACGAGACCGAGCTAATCGACAACGCGTACAAGGTTCGCATGAGGCTCACCATACGCTCGGTCACGGAAAATGATTACGGACCGTACAAGTGTGTTTCGAGAAATTCTCTGGGCGACACGGACGGCAATATCAACCTTTATGGTAAGCACGCACCCTATCCTTCACTCGCGTAATTTTCAATCTCCAACCACGTATCAACTAAAAAAAAACACCTTTTAAAGATGGACCAAAAATAATAATTTTCAAAAAAAAATTTCGCTACTATAAATGTACCAATTATTTGAAATCCTCATATTGTAAAATAGTCACTCGTTTTCGTGTCATTTTTTCTCGGATCATTTTTTCTCATCGGTTTATTGGCATTTCCATTTGTAGAAAAAAATCGTTATCGACTGTTAAAATATCAAGTATGAATTCATTTTCCAGAAATACCATCCTCGTCAGGATCCCACTATCCTTACGGCAACGGCACCAAATACAAAGGTAATCCAACCAGAAACCAATAAAATTCAAAATCTTTCAAAATCCCCCAAATTTTATTTTCATCCCAAAAAAGGTCACCCAACCGTTCATCGATTATCGAAAAAAGAACAATTATTTTCTTCAGATAACGAAACGAAAAAACCTTCAAACTTTCATTTGCAAAAAAAAATCTGATAAAATAAGCTAGCACTTTTCAGACGAATAACCAACCAAAAATCGATATTTCCGAAAGGAAATAAAAAAAAACACAATAATTTTCAAAACAGGGATATATCAGAGATTAACTCAAATAGATCGTAGACGACGTATCGTTCGTCGATGCCACGTCTACTTTTTCGTTGAAACTTATTAACACCCCAGGAAGTAGAAACGTTTTTCGTTGATCCACGAGTAGAAAGAAACGAAGAGTAACTGCTCGATATATACATTTGTATACTGGGTGTTTCATAATTACTGACCCAAACGGGACTGGCGGGTTCGGGCGATTATGAACGCCTATCTAGCTCACCCAAACAAACCCAAACAACCCCAAACAACCCCAAATACACCAAACAAATCGAAAAAGGCCTAAACAACCTCAACCGAACCCAAACGAATTCCAACAAATTCAAACAAACCCAAACAAATCCAAAATAATCCAAACAAACCCAAACAAATCCAAACAGGCCCAAACAGCCCCAAACAAACCAAAGAAATTCAAACAAATCCAAACAAATTTAACCAAACCCAAACAAATCCAAACAGGCCAAAACAACCCCAAACAAACCGAAACAAACCAAACAAATCGAAACAAACTCAAACAAATCCAAACAAATCCAAACAAACTCAAACAAATCCAAACAAACTTAAACAAATCCAAACAAATCCAAACAAACTCAAACAAATCCAAACAAATCCAAACAAACTCAAACAAATCCAAACAAATCCAAACAAACTCAAACAAATCCAAAAAAATCCAAACAAATCCAAAGAGGCCCAAACAACCCCAAACAAACCCAAACACACCAAACAAATCCAAACAAATTTAAACAAACCCAAACAAATCTAAACAGGCCCAAACAAATCCAAACAAACTCAAACAAATCGAAACAAATCCAAACAAACTCAAACAAATCCACAAAAATCCAAACAAACTCAAACAAATCCAAACAAATCCAAACAAACTCAAACAAATCTAAACAAATCCAAACAAACTCAAACAAATCCACAGAGGCCCAAACAACCCCAAACAAACCCAAACACACCAAACAAATTCAAACAAATTTAAACAAACCCAAACAAATCCAAACAGGCCCAAACAACCCCAAACAAATTCAAACAAACCCAAACGAATCTAAACAGGCCCAAACAAATTCAAACAAATTCAAACAAATCCAAACAAACCCAAACAACAATACGAAATTCGAATCGCTCTCATTTGAAAACTAATGGACGGATCGTAAAACGCTTTTTCACGATTGTTTTGGTCGCCTCCGCGAACCCTCCAATCCCGGATGGGTCAGTAATTATGAAACACCCGGTATATATAACGTCCAGCAATATATATAAATATATATATATTTAGATATAGACGTACACGATTCTTAGCTTGATAGAGTTTCATCGTTACGTTAAAACTCATTACGTGGATACGTGCGATTTTATGTTTCATCCCGAGGCAGGTAAAATTCTCGAGTGCCCATAAGTCCTATGATTACATTTCCTAGGTTATGCCGCATCACCCTATACTATAATGAAAGAGCCCTGTAAAGCTTAAAAACACGAACCGATGATCGAGCGCGGCCGGTGTCCCAGTCCCTGGACGCTACTCCACCCCGCTCCACCATATGCCCCGCACTTACCACTTGTTTTTGTCTTTACCAAATTTTTTAAAGAGCGACAAATTCAAAAATTTTGAACATATCAAACAAGCACTTATTCAATTTTTTATATCGAAAGATGAAACATTTTTCATAAATGGGATATACAAATTGCCCTCACGCTGATAAGAAGTTATTTATAATAATGACATTTATATTGTTTAATCAAGTTTATTGACGGTGAAAAAAATCGTATTTTTTTTATTCCAAAAACGGACAGAACTTTTCGGTAAACATGATATTTATAATAGTTCATATATTTATTGATAACATATTCATTATTATTATTTACAATTTATATATTAAATCTTTATTTAATATATAAATTGTAAATAATAATTATAATGAATATCGATTATCGAATGGATCGAAAAACATGATTTTTTGGCAAACGAATTTATGAAAATATATTATTTTCATTATAATTTATAAATATGTTATTTATATATTGTAAAGAAATATAAATAATTATGAAATATACAAATTTTAAGTTAATATATATATATAATTATTAACTATTGTTAGCTAACTATTAAATTAAAATTTTTATTCAATTAGTTAAAAATTGAATTAAATTAATAATTCAAGTTAGTTAATAATGAGGACCGCGTAATATATTCATTATGATTATTTACAATTTTCATATTAAATAGTTATTAATAGTTATTTAATACATAAATTGTAAATAATAATAATGTATATATAATGCAGTCCTCATTATTAACTGACTTTAATTATTATGTTAATTCAATTATTAACTAATTGAATTAAAGTTTTAATATAATAGATAGTTAATAATTATATAGTTAATAATTATATATTTGTTAACTTAACATTTTTCTATTTAATAGTTATTTATATTTATTTACAATATAGAAAATATATATTTATACATTATAATGAAAATAATATATTTTCATAAATTCGTTTGCACAAAAATCATGTTTTTCGATCCACTGCTCAATTCGCATTTGACGACTTTTTTTCAATGATCGAACCGATTCTCTCGAGCCGGTATGAAACACTTGTCTGCAGGGAAAAGGCATTCCAAAAAAATCAGCGAGATCGACTTACCACTGTCTCGCCCCAAAAGCTGACAGTTCCGGTTCAAAGGGCATCCTCTTCGCCCGCCCTTCCTCCAGGCGCCCTCGCCGCGGAGCAATTTGTGACTTCTGCGGAAAACGCAAACTTTTTTCCGGAGAATCTTCCACCGTGAAAGTTTCCCGCCTCGAACTCGCCAATTCGATTCCGACCCCGCTATTGACGACGAAGTTACTCCTCCTGGATTAGGAATTTTTTTTCCATTCGCTTCACAATTGTCGTTTGGAAGGAAACATTACGTGGACTAATTGCGTTTTGAATCGAGACGGAAAATATGAGCTGCGATCACTCAAGGATTCTTCAAATAAATTGGTTTCGGAAATATCGAATTTCCACGACGATTCGGAACAATTTTCGAGTCGGTAAAAAAAACGTCTTTTTGGTAAGAAATATATAGACGGGTGATTTTATCATCGTTTTGAATACTCAAATTATCAGAATTATTATTATTATTATTATTATTATTATTATTATTTTGGTATTATTAATATTATTATTTACCGTTATCGGTATAATTGAATTACTGCTCGAAGATGATAATCTGGTAATAATAATAATAGAATTATCAATATTGTTCATCAATTTTTCCTCTTAAATTTCCGAATAAGAATAATTATGATTTTTATGCGGAGATTTAAGAGGGAAAATAGATGCACGAAATTGATAATTCTAGTATTATTATTAGGTTCACACTGCTTTCACAATTCTCGGCTTTTAGCCGGTTCCTATGAATATTCTACGGACAGCTGTCAAGTAGAATACTCTCATAAACTGGTTACAAATAGCTTCGTCAGTGCTCAGAAACTTACCCACAAGGTGGCCTGTCTCGAGGATAACCGCCTTCTGCATTTCTTCATACGCCTGCTTTGGGAGCCCAATAGTGTACAGGGCGCCGCTGAGTTGTTTCGGTACCACTCCTGTCGACGATAGGACGATTGGGACTATCCTGACGGCGTCCATCCTCCATGGGCGCTTTATCTACATGGCCAGTTCCGCATATTTCGCAATTTTTTTCGGTTAGAATGGCTCTGTCGTAGTACATCTTGTGCGTGTCATTTTCCAGAACTGCCTGTGGCGCATGCTTGTACTATGGCTGCTCTTCGGTGGTAAGCTGATGTTTCCGGGCGAGCCTCTGGTGTATGATGGTGGCTACCATATTGTGTCTGCGCAGATATTCTCCTTGGCAGAGCAGGCAGCATCCTGACATGATATGCTGAATCGTCTCGGGGCACATGTGACATCGTCTGCACTTATCTTCCTGTATTAGCGGATCCTTGATGATGTATCTACGGTAGTTTCTTGTAGCGATCACTTGATCCTGAGTAGCTATCATAAACCCTTCGGTCTCCGGGAAGATGTCCCCGCGGCTCAACCACTTGTTTGACCCTCCTTTGTCAACATAAGTCTGGTTGAGGTCATGGTGATGTCTTCCATGTAGTTCCTTTCTGGCCCATGATTGCAGGGTGACCTGCAGATCGTAGCTACTGTTGATTCCATCTTCGTTTGGGTGTTCTTCTACCATATTTAGTGGCGTGCAGCTCCTGTCCGCCCTCACGATGGCATTGTGCATTGATGAACTTCGCTGCTTCCTATAGAAG
>JAPYZJ010001872.1:0-24267 GCA_030522765.1 Ophioninae sp. B BG-2022a
ATTTGAAACCAATTTGAAAATTATCTACGGAGCGACTGTACTGAAATTTCTGTTATTATCATAGTTGATGACGTAGCAGATCTTTGTTAGTAATTAAAATTCCAAAAAGCCTAAAACTTTGGCAAATATCACTAATCAAACATTTAATTTTTTGTAATTTTTGCCATTACTTAATCAAAAATGTTGTCTAGTGCAAACATAAATACTACACACTTGTGGAAGTAATAGCAAAAATTACAAAAAAATAAATGTTCGATTAGTGATATTTGCCAAGGTTTTAGGCTTTTCTAAAACTTTTAATTACTAACAAAGATCTGCTACGTCATCAACTATGATAAAAACAGAAATTTCAGTACAGTCGCTCCATAGATAATTTTCAAATTGGTTTCAAATGATGGGATCTGGGATTTTTCATAAAAAATCTAAAAATCTTAAGAACTGAAAATCTACTGAATTTCGGTAGAACAATTGATGGCTTAATTTGTTGCATTTACATCCTACTATGACGTCCTGCAAGGAATACGTCGAGTTACCAGTAACCCTGTATATATATATCCTACTGGGAAACAGAGAGCCTCAAGGTAGGCCTTCGAAGGGCCTTCGTTGGACCTTGGTGAGTCTGTTGGCAATGTATGTGTGCTTTGATTTCCTTCTGTGGCGATCTTTCTGTCGACACCTTCCTGATTCTGTAGTTGTCTTTGTCTTTCTCCTCTCTCCCTTTCTCTGGAGGTTTAACATTTCATTTTTTATCTTGACACAAATTGTCATCATCATAATTACTATTGATTACTATTATAGTTATTAATTACTATATCAAATTTTTTAACGGTCATTGTTATGAATATTAATATTATTATAATTGTATAACTATTTAAAATGACTACAATCCAGCAACTCTGCGTTGTAAAATTTGCGCTGGGGTGCTCTTAGGATACATCAGCCCCAGGGCGCAAAGTAAACGCTTCTCTCTCTTTTTCTCATGCCCATATCTGTTTCGCGTGACACCCTCTATCCCTCTGTTTCAAGGTAACGGAAGGTATAGTCTAAGGGAGGAAGTGGTCCTCTCTGTTTTCCTCATTTTCTCTCCTTCACTGCCTCCCTCTTTATCTGTATGTGGGCATCGCACTATCTCTTCATATCCTAACCAATCCCTTCGTAGCCCATACTGTTGAAGGATACAGCGCCTCCCAAGCTCCCTCCTCTTCCTGTCGCTGTCTCCTCTCGGGTCTTGCCAAACTCACCGCATCCACCGACAGCCTCGCCCCCCCCCCTCCCTCTTCACTTCAAACCCTGTCAAACTTCTAGATTATATTATACAAAAGCGGAGATACGCTCTTACGTTTCCAACGGGTGAGTATCTCGAGCCATCCGGTAGTGGGGAAGCTGCCACTCTCGAGGAGGGAAGCCAGGAGAGTTTGCAAAGAAGAGTGACGAGGGAAAAAGGGGAACGAAGAAAGCGAGAGTTTCAATTAAGAGAAATTCAACGATCGATATAATGATACAGCTCGGAGTGGAGGAGTGATCTGTCAATTTCGAAACGAGGGAAGATCGATGAGCAATCCAGGACTTACACATTCAGTGCAAGAAACTTCAACGTTTTAGGATACCACATGCGAAACTACATTTTTGTCATTTAATTCTGATCACTTAAATCGAACGAACTTTTCCTGTTTGAAAATCGTGTTAACGATTCAGAGCTCATCGTTTGCAGGAATTGATGAGGGGTTTCAAAGAGCGAGAAGGTGATAGAAAAATCGTCGATACCTTGCTGCTATTCGTCATGAAAACTTGGATTATAATTGACTTTGGTTTACCTCTCTTTTGCCACCTTCCTGACTTTCTTTCATTCCTCTTTCAGAGGAATAAGAGGAATGAATCTTCTTTCAGAATCGATTGAATCCTCGCCTAGCTTTCACTGATGCTTCCTTCCATTTTTTCCTCGCTAATCCGTTTGACCAAGGCCACGTCGAAACGTCACCGGGAGAGAGATCGATGTCCGCAAGTGTCAAACGCTCTATTCTTTTGGGCTCTTCACACATGACCTTCTTCTTCATTCCCACGTGAACTTCTTATCAATGGACATCCAAATCCAGGCAGTATCGAATGAGAAAAAGAGTCCTTCGGCGCGATGCCTTAAAGACGAGCAACGGACAAATGACACCGCGACGCCGATCATCCCCAGTCGTTTTGTAATTTATGGCATTTCCTAAGTATGCTGAATGGAGCTCACCAATGACGGGAAGAAAATGCTGCGCGCTCGCGGTATGCGAACTCATCGATCGGATCACGATTACGCGACGTTGCGTCAGACGATGACTCCGCGACTATGCGTTTCCTATTTTTTCTGACACTCTTCCCACCACTGTTGTACTTGTCATCCAAGGGGTGCACTTCTGCGGTCACTGATTTTCTCATTAGTTTGGTTCACCAAATGTACGAACGCCAATTGGCCGTCCTTAACGCAAAGTGGTCGTTCAATCGTCGAACCGGAAGTCTCGTTGTGGCTTCTTAAGGCCGAAACACTAAATGCTTTTTTATGGCTAAATTGAAAGGCTAACACATGTAAAAAAAGGTATGTAAAATTCTAAGAGAATGATACAAATATTAGGAAAATTATTAACATTTAAAGGAAATTGTTACAATTTGGAAAAAAAAGATTACAATCAAAAGAAAATTATTAAACTAAAAAATAAAAAGTATTTGTAATTTAAAAGATATTTTTTTTTAATACAAAAGAATATTGACCCCCACCAATGATTCCAACGTATATTCACTACCATCGAGCTGATAAACTAAACCGAATGATTTTTCCGCCGTTTCTCGTTCCCGCTTTTTTCTTCCGATTGTAAAAAACAATCGACCCCGAGGCATTCCGATTAAGCGGATGCCTGGGATACAACACGTGCGTCGACCACGTGCATGTAGAACTCTCGCGAGTTACGAAGCTCCACCAAGAATCGAGAAGCAAAAAGTTGATTGCGAGAAAAGAATTAGCGGAAGAAACAGCTCGAGGCTGAACTTTTTTTCCCTCGTAGAAGCTCCCAAGGGAATTTTCCCTCTGTTCCCCGATCAGGCAAGCTATATACGCTACGAATGCACGCCAGGATCTTTGTCCGTCTGAGAACTCGAGGCGTTGCAGAAAAACGCTTCGAGATGAGAAGGAAAACATCATCACGAGGCTCAGAAATGGAGCGAGCTTTCGTGTCCAACCGTGAAAGCGGAAAGGGCGTCATCAGTACCATTTCGATTAAGGTGTTCCGAAAATTCCGCCCTTTTGCTCGATGGCAGGCGGCGTTTCACCATTGCAAGGGAATAACGCGAAGAATGGAGGAAGATCGCAGAAGAGGGCGAAGCAACGGAGGAGGAAAAGGTTGCGATGGTAAAAATATTAGAGAGAGAGAAAGAAAGAGAGAAATGAAAAAAAAAGCTTCTCGACGAGAATGAGATAACAAAAAATATCTCCATCCCTGGGTGCAAGGGATACCGTTCACCGTTAGACAACGTTGAGGGGATTGCAAGAGGGTGCGAGAGAGAAAGACGGAAGAGAGGGTCTCGGAAAACCGGTGGCGCGGATCTGCAGACAGCTCTCGCGCGGACGGAGAATGGCTGATTTCACGAGGAGGAAATCCACCACCCCCAGCTTCGTCGCGTGTTAGTATCACGAGAGAAAAAGACAAAAAAGAAGCTCCGGAGAAGGGTGGGTTGGACTCGAGCGGAGGGTGCTATCCGAGGGGCACAGCGGCGCCCAAGGAGCTTGGATTCGTCGAGATCGAGGGATGGAATGAGAATAACGAGAATACGGGTATAGCGACGAAACGAACATGGAGAGACGAAAAGAGATATAGAGGAGGAATGAGAAGATAGGGCAGAGGAAACATCCCGACAGGATGACGCTGATCAATCTCTCGCTTTCGAATTTTGTCGGACTACACCGAGTGATCTACCCTTATTACGTTCTTTTTTTGTCCATCGCTTCGTTCGGACTTATCCCGTTTCGGCTGGTCACTGTTTTATCTATCAGAACTTCCTGATGTGTTGATTCTTGCAAATACATGTTTTACGCATTTTTTTATGTTGCTTGAATCAGTTTTAAAAGAGCTAAATATGAGGGGAAAAAATGACGAAGACTGTTAATTTGTAGCTTTAATTTGGAATAATTTATTTCTGTGTATGATATAATTTGAGACGAACGTTATTAAGTTTATCGAAGCAGAAATTACTAGGTATTCGGAATGGACTATCCATAAGGAGATATTCGAGATCCTTATTTATCTATATTAAAGACTCTATGAGAATTTTGAGAGTTCTAAAAAAAACCGTCAAGTAATTTAAAAAAATGCTACCCCATTTTTTCACATTCCTTACTATCATCGGATCGGACAGAGAAAGTACCCGTCTTATAAAAATGCATTGCGATCTATTCCAATGATGAACATAATATTTTTATTCCTTCAATGATTAATGTAATTTAATTTTGAATAACGATTTCATTTGATGTTGAAAAAATGATTGAATTTAATCTGATGATCGATCCAAGCAATCGTTTAATAATATTTTTTTATAAAATCTTACTTGAATCCAGATCGGCGTGGAATCTTGATTTAATACATTCTAAAATTAATTCTTAAACCTTAATGATTTAAGGTTTGATCATTAATTATCACCATTATAAATAAAATAATAAAAATAAATAATTACTACCATCTTAATGATTTAATATCAAGTAAATCGGTGATTACACTACACTCGGTACTAATGAAAACCTACTCTTCTCCGGTTAGTAGATTCTTCCAAAATCATGTTCACTGTCATAGAACGAACTAAATAATAACGCATTCAATTTTTACCCCCCCCCCCCTCCCCGCAGGTTCAATTTTCTTCAAACTCCGAAGCATCCTCAATTCAAAGATTTCACAAATTTTCGTTCCACCCAGATGGCTGATGTACTTGAGGAACATTGGTGTGCGAGTATGTCAATGAAATTCATATGCCCGCCAGGTAATGACATTGCTCGCATTCACGTCGCATCCAGTCTTGTCGTCACTTTCAATTCCGATTTTCTTATCCGACCGCATACTATCGTCGTCATCGTCGTCGTGGTTCCGTAAATATGTGAAAGTCGGGAATGCCTGAGTGCCGTTTGGCGATACGACGAGTTGGCTTTCGTCAGCGCATTTTTCGATTCGTCAACGACTCCTACTCTCGTCTGGCTGGAGGGACCATTTTTTTTCCGAATTTATTCATTGGCGTGGAGTTACATAGGAGGACGTTGGGCGATGTGGTATCATATTTTAGCATCAGTCTGGTCCCTCACGGGGTTGAAATGGCGCGCGCCAAAAGCAACAAATTGACCGCTCATTATGGCCGCTTGAAGAAGTCCACTGATGGCACGACGTCTCTATCGGGAGCAATGATCTCAAGGAAAATATACGGAGAGTCTAGGAGAATCGAAGAATAGAGAGGCGACGAATACTCCGCAGGGGGGATCCACTCGTCGCCAGTCTCGCGACAAGGCAACCTGGAAGAGGGTGCAAGGCCCAGGTCGAAGGGAGGGGACAAGACCCAGTCGAGGGATCCGTCTTTGGGACTATTGGGGTACGTTACATGCTTGTACAGGTTGAAGTACATACCCTGAAGCTTATACGACGTGGGCGGTAACCTCAGCGAAGAAATACAAGCTACCATACTCCACTCTCTGTCTCTCTTTCTCTATCTCTCGTATTTTGGAAACTTTTGAGCAATCCGATTGGTCGAACCGACCGGCGATCGGTGCCCTACAAATTGTCGCGTCGATGAGCCTCGCGGTGTCAGTCGACGAAACAGTTTCGACGGAAACACTTCCCTGTACGACTGCAAAAAAACGTACTGAAATTTGCGAGTCGAAATATTCGATAAAGTGTACAAAGTGAGAATTTGGAACGAAAGTAAAATGATTCTCGTGGAGTTTGCAAATGCCAATGTTGATCGTCAAGTCGGAGGACTCGGTAGTCCGGAGGAGCCGATCTATCCTTTTTCACCTGCGAGCATCGAGTCCACCCTTTCAACTAAAAGCTGGAACGGCAATACTGGCTTCGCCAATGCGTACTCGCAGAATCAGGCCTATTCGAACTGGCAAAACACACCGGGAATGGAAACAACGATCAACGTTGAACGTCAACAGAAAACAGTTCTGATGAAAGTAAAAGAAGAGGATCATGGAGGCTTTGTTCAACAAACCAGCTGCAAAAGTATCGCGTCTGTCAACAATTGTGCAACTGATCAAGGTTGGTTGTCTTCTATCATTCAATTTCATTATCATTGTTTTTTTTATCATTGTACAATTGCATCAATTGTAGTGTCGCTAAAATGGTGCCTACTAAATAGAGAATAGTAAGATCTTCGCGACTTAGTAGGAACGAGTTTAAAATTTGTTATTTCCGAGATTTTTGGATTATAGGCATGCACTTTTTCATGTCGTCACTAATTTGTAAACTTTCAGATTATTTTAACTTTTGAATTATTTTTTATTTATTAAAACTTTAAAAAATATAATTATTGAAACTTTCAAATTATTTTTTTATAACAAGCCTGAAAATTTGTTCAAAAAATCGTAAAACCATTCTAACTCAGTAAACGCTAATATTTACCTCTACTTGATAGGAGCTTTATTTGATCCGAATGACTACTATAAATGTCGACCCCTTTTAAGGCATCCATATTTTTGTCCTAAAAAATATCATTAAAATGCACCTTATGAAATGGGAATCCATTTCATCGTAACTTCCACAAAATCCACTCTACACATCCCAGCTGACTCGGTATTTTGATATTTCCCTTTTTCGAAGCGATGTCCACAATCAATCGCACATTTTGAGCAACGCCTCAAAGTTTGCAACAATCATGAAAGCTCGACTTTATCGAAGCTCCAACAAGAGTAGTACGCAGCCCTTCTACCGACACGTAGCTTTTTCATATATTGAAAATGATGAATTTTTCTTGCCTGGCTCAAAGGGATGATGGACTACCGTAACGGTTAAGAGTTGACAAGATTATTGACCGTTTCCATATACTTTCAAATCTCACACTCTCCATATCACTGAGGTATATACGTACACAGTGTGTCAGGTTGACGAGGAAATACCAGCAACTTTAACAAGATCACCGTCAACTTGCTACCAGCTCGCTGTCCTCAGAGTGTCCTAATAGGTCATTGAGTACCTTCTCAAGAACCGCCAGTTTGTATATGATACATTGCCAGGCCCCTGCTCCTACATATACCTCCTGACACCCATGAACGTCTTGGGAACACCCTCGTTACCGAACACAACGCCTGTATAACAGCTTATACACTGGTGTACTCTCCTGCTTCCTCCGACGTGCTTCTAAAGATCCTAAACGAGCATACTCATCGTCCCCATAGTGATATCTAAACTTTTCGGCAACTCGCTATATCAGCCTACGGAAATCGATACTGATTGTGTATAGCGCGGTATTCATGGAACCCGTTTGCTTTAGGCACATTTCAATCAGGAAAATTTATCTTAGGCATCAAGTATTATTATTATTAATATTATAATTATAATAATTATAATTATAATAATTATAAAATATGATCTGCAATCCAATCTTAATCGGATAATTAGCGAAACAAGACAGTAGGCATAGAAGATCGTTAACGTTTTTTTTAATTAATTTTTTATAAAATTATAATCAAATTATAAATAATGATTATAAATGTATACAATTTTATAATAAGCTTTTATATAATTTTTATAACGTAAAGTAAATAGTAATTTTTCGTTATAAAAATTATATAAAAGCTTATTATAAAATTCTATAAATTTATTATAATTATTTATAATTTCATTATAATTTTATAAAAAATTATAAAAAAAATGTTAACGATCTTCTATGCCTACTGTCTTGTTTCTCTGATTTGCCGATTAATATTGGATGAAGATCACATTTTCGCGTTTGCAGCCAGGGGACAAAGAGAACCTCGCGTGGAAAAAAATATCGCTTCTGATATAATGACTCGAGCCGAGTGTATATCGATAGCCAGGGGAGGTATTTCGAAACCCGCAACATTCCTTGAGCTACGTGTATCAAAAACAGGTTCGGGAAAATCACGTGAAAATTCCATAGATAATATGCTCTGTCACAATACGCGATACGAGTTTCGTTTCGTGTTGTTTTGTGAGTAATCGGACTTGATTTCCATTCTGAGTGGATCAAATAGTCAAATAAGCAACGCAAATAGTTTCGAGTTCCAAATTATTCACATATTTTCATTTATTTAAATGATTAAAACTAATTATGTGAAATATTATTACTAAAATAAATAAAAATATGTTGACAATTTATTTACATATTTTCATTTATTTAAATGATTATTCGTGATAAACCTTAATTAATCGTTCGAAACGCATTTGAATTAAATTCGTCAAATATCAATAGTGACCCGCGAAACAGCAACCATTTTCTTTACGTTTCCTCATTCGTTCTTTTTTTCCCCGTTTCTACAAATTTGCAAAAGTACAAAGAAGGATAGAAAATAACAGTCAAGATATATTGGGCAAAGGGTTGTCAGCTCACACGCAACAAACCATTTAATCCCGTATTAAAGCGGAGTACACTAACTGGTGTTTGGAGTGAGTGGCCCAGCGGGAGACTTACCTGCTCTTTGGCTAGTGAGCCGGGGACTTCCCGCTGTTTCCTCGAGCGAGATTTGACAAATAATATAGGTTATGACGAGTAGAGTCTTACAAGGGAGCCAACAATTGTATGCTCCTCTCACGAGCTTTACGCATTTTGACCATTTTGGAAAAACCTCTCGGTCATGATGACCGTCGTAATTCGAGATCATCGTACAATTGATGGTAATCCAGAAGCGAAGTGCTACCTTTTGCGCACCTCATCCAGGCATCGTTTAATTACTTTTTCGACATGGCAAATACTGGTAATAAATTTTCAACTACACTCAGAACCATTCGCTTCTACGGTCGCTGCGAAGTCACTGGATGGCTGTGCAAATACGTCACTCATCGTTTTAACAGATTTTTACATTCAAATGTTCCCAAAAATATTTACTGCCCCCCTGTAAGACCTGTCGAAATTTGACCGTTGGTAGACATCAGCATAAAAAAAGGTTAATTGAAAACTTAGAAAACGTGTCTATTAAAATCCATCCCTACTAGAATAAGTTTACCTACCCTTCTAATCCTCGAGTTATCATAGGTTTTTATATTTCGCTAGTTTACCTATGACTACAGTTGCATTCAGGATTGTATCGCTATTAACGAAAATACCATTGAGCAAACGCTCAAGAATTTTAACGTTCCGCTAATTGCACATTAATACGTTTATGAAGGCATTTCTCTGAAGCCCGTTAGAAGTTTTCGGCTCTATCGTAACGCGGTGACAATTTGTGTCTGTATCTTGGAATCGACCTTGTCCGAAGAGCTATAACGATTCCAAAATTTCATACCGCTGTCCTCGCTCTTCCGTCTAGCGAAATTAGCTTCCTACCAGAATACACGAAAGCACACGAATGTTCATAGCTATTACGCCGATGAATCAGCAATGAGTGATCGTTCCGTTTCACCCTCTTTCTAGCTCACTCCCCCACCCCTTTTCACACCACGAAACTTTTCCTGACGAGAAGCTTTCGCATGAAAGATACGATACGGTCAATATACTAAAAAGGCAAATCAAAATTACCCTCGTTACAGCTGAAACCGTCCGTGGCAGCAAGCAATCAAATGGTGGGAAAAGAGCGAGAACGGCGTATTCCAGCGTTCAACTGGCTCAGCTGGAGAAGGAATTCCAAGCGAAGCGTTACTTGTGTCGTCCAAAACGCATCGAGTTGGCGACTGCTCTATCGCTCACCGAACGACAGATCAAGATATGGTTCCAAAATCGTCGCATGAAGTACAAAAAGGAGCAACTTCATAATACAGCCGATGGCTCAGGAGGTAAATCACCGAAGAAGAAGTTCACCAACAATCCCGTCCAATCGCCGAATCCCATTGTAGATTCGCGTGTTTCGGAACCCACGAAAATTTCGTCGATTCCTGGTGATAACGATCATCAAGCGAATCCGTTGATCGACACGAATATTTCGTACAGCGATTATAGCCAAAATACAACGTCGACGACTAGCTTTGCTTCGCCGATTTATCGCCGATCCACCGAACTTACCGATCGCCCAGACCCCAATGAAACTTGTCGTTACGTTGGAGACGGCAGTTTTGAAGTTTGTCCTGGAACTCCAGAATCATGGGGTTCGACGGAAAAGAATATAAACCCTGGAACATCGTTGCAGCAATTCAAAGAAATTTCGTACTTCCAACCGTCATCGCTCGGTTACATTGCTGATCAATGGCAAGACAGGGACGTTGCCTTTTACGACCAATCGACAGCTTGTAATCTCCAACAGAATCAATTGCCTGGCATTGCTGAGTATAACTACCAACAACCTGAAATAACGTACTACAAGAGTTACCCCAATCATCCGATCGCTAATTACAATCATCAGTTTTCAAACCAGGCGAACAACCTTCAGGAATATCTCAACATGTCGACTTTGCCGGACCTCAGCACGTGGCTCGAACAACATCCAGAGATCGTGCCAAATTATACCGTCGAGGAAAATAACGCTATTCGTGTAGACTTCCCTGAAACGCAATACTTAAATTCAACTTTTGTGAGCTTATAAACTACAGGGAAACCATCCGTTCGTATTTTATGTCTTGGAAAACCTTCAACGCTGCAATGGTAATACGAGTAAGGATGGGAAAATGACCCAAAGTGTAGTGCTAAAAATTCGAATCCAGCCTACGATCTTATCGCTGATGTACAGAAGAGAAGATGATTTTTTTCTTTTATTTACGATTTACGTTGTGCAATCTATGGGCTAAAATAACAATGGACGTTTCTTTGAGTTTCGACAATTGCCATCGTGTGAGTGTTATTAAGTATGCACAAGTGTTAGTGCAATTGAACTCACCTTCAGTGATCGATAACAAAAGAACGAGAAGACTTTGAGCAATACACGTATATAATTTTCAACAAAAATTTTCTTTGAATATGTATATATTATTTTCTTACGTTTATAAAATGTATTTTATAACAGAGAGTTACATTGATTAGAAGGAAACTGTTTCTTTGTGAATTAGATCTTTACATATCTACATACATAATTTGTAATCCCATCAGGTGTGTATATTTCGCAAGTCCATATAAGTTGAATGCGTGTCTAATAGGAATTAGGTAACTATCAGTAGGTAAATGAATATTATATTAAATTATGGTACATATACACGAGCGAATAAATAAAATTTGGTTGAAATTAACATCATTGTCGTTTTCGTTACAGATCTTCGATTTTCATTGAAATGCAAATCGAAAATGCTCCTACCTTATCGAAGAAACGTAATTAATGCTTAAGAATGATTATTCGACTTGACAATAATTACAAAGTCAAAGAAATAAACGTTTCGTATTATTTTATACTAGCAAACCCCGCCCGCATCGCTGGGTGTAAATTTACATAAATTGAATATTTTTTATCATTCTTCATGTAAGAATGATGATTTTATTTTCAAATCTTAACTATGAAAAACGTAATAAAATAATTAATGAAGAACAATAACTCTGGTAATGCAACTATCGCAATTCACATCAGTTTTGTTCATCGATTTCTTTTTTTCCTCTCTTTTCTCTAGCGGGTGAAGATTGTCACAAAAAATATATATATATTGATTCGATCGCTACCAAACTTTAAAGGATCACCCACCAGACCAATCTGAAGATTGCCTGAAAATTCCATCGAAATCAGTCAAGCCAGTTCTTCGCTATAAGGAACATATATACGCACGTTGTCGTTTATAGATATAGATAAACATAACCTTCTGATATAGTATATGAGAAAAATGGTATTTGATCTTTTATGACAAACATCTAATTATAGGTAACCTTGAAAAGCATGATATAAATTTTCGTTTGGGTTTCTTTAAGTTATTAATTAAAATAGGTGAGGATATTTAGGTAGGTTTGAGTATAGCTCAAATATATGTAAATGTGACGTTTAAAAAAATTATCAGTACTTCCTCATATACGAAAAGTACTCAATTTAAAGTAATTGCAAATTTCATAAATTGTTCATTTTTTTCAATTTTTAACAAACGTATCTAATTTCCAGTTTGTTTTGGTACATGAATCATTGGACCGATTAACTTTCAAAAAATTAAAGAATATTATGAATATCGATAAGAATGTCGAAACGCAAGGACGATCGTGAAGTATCGAATAAAGCGACGAGGATTTTTTTTCTAACGTATTCTTCGATCGAAGAGGGTGGCAGGTAAGTCGTCTCGCATAATACGGCATACAAATATATTTATATCTGAAGAGCTCGGGGTGGCTATGAGGAAAGACTGGATGATGCGAAAGGAACGGGGAAATGGGGGGAGTTGAGGAATAAGCGGATCGCAGAGTGTTCGAGGGGTGGTGGATTCGCGTACACACGAGCATTGGCCTATGGAATGGGTATATATAAGGAAAAGGGTGCCAGGGACGACGACGACGTCGGCGTCAGTCGTGAGGGCGCACCGAGGGTGCGAGAGAGAGAGAGAGAGAAAATGAGAAAGAGGGAGAGAAAAGAAGAGAGCGCGGAGTGAAGGGACTCGACGGTAGGTTTCAACCATGATTTCCATTCGCCAGCCATCCATCTTGTTTGAGACTGGAAACTGACAGATAGACGTGGATCCGAGTGCCGGTGACGTGGCAAGTCTTGCACCGTTATACGTGTATTCGTGAAACTCCAAGTTACGTATACGTGGTACAGAGCGACTCAGAATTCAAACGAGTGAAAAAACAGTTTGCGAATTATCGTTACAAAAAAAAAGAACAAAACTTCCTCTTACTGGTCTTTGTGCATTTATTCTCCTGTGCGAATATCATTCTTATGAAATATATTATTATTATTATATTTTATAATACATATTATATAATAAATATTTTTTTATAATAGCATACTAGACGTTTTTAATATTTTAACAGTTATATATGATATTATATTATAATTATATGATCATATTATAATATAATAGAAGTATTGTTAACTTTATTAATAATTTCATTGTCATTATGAATTATTAATTGTGAATCATAAATAATATCATACATATAAAAATATATCATTATGATATTATAAACTATTTTATTATTCAATTTTATTATTCAAAGTACTAACCTTATTATCGCTATTAGTGTTATTATTATTATTATTATGTTTAGTGTGTTATCGCCAATCTTTTTTCACCCACCCTTCAACCTTTCATGATACCATGCCCTTTTACCCTACACTTGTCACACTTCACCGCTTACAATCCATCGACGTGAGAGTTCACCGGAGAGATAGGTTGATCGATTAATGCACATTTTCGTAATACGCCTATATTGTCATTGTGTAAATCGCTCGCCAACTGCTTCCCTGTAAGTTTATCTGCCATGAATGATTGACCCACAGAAATCAACATAATAATTAATTCTAAACGTGGAGAAGCATTTTTAATGCACAGTTGGAACAGGTCAGTGAGAAAACCTCAATCAAGCACGTGCGAATATAATCGAATTTGGCTTCCATTATAATTGGAAGTGGAAAATAGACATTTCTAAGTATTAATTTATTATTAAATGAGCTACTTGTGTATAATTAATTCTAAAAATAGAGAAGCTTTTTAAATGGACAGTTGGAACAGGTCCGTGAGAAAACCTCAGTCAAGCACGTGCCAATATAATCGAATTTGGCTTCAATTATAATTGGAAGTGGAAAATAGACATTTCTAAGTGTTAATTTATTATTAAATGAGCTATTTGTAAGGCTAAACGTGTAGGACATGATTTAAAATTGTAAACCTATGTTTCTCCATTTTGGAGTGATTTTTTGTCGAACGGTCCATCCAGTGATACCTTAAAACAGGAAACGTGGATTTGAAGTGTTTAGGTGGGGAGTTCTACTGATGAAGACGCAAGGGCACGTGGTTCGAGCAGATCGGACTTCACCGCGTATCGAACACAGAAACATATTTGAATTCGAATGGGATATATGCTCACATAGGATTTCGGACAAGAATATGAGCATGGCGAAGACCGTTATAACGCTCGAAGAAAATGAATAATGGAGACGAAGAGAGTTCGCAAAGGAATTGGGTATCGAGTTGGCAAAAGGTTTTGATCCTTGCGCAAGATTCGCTTCTCGCAACGCGAAAACCAGTGCGTCGCCTCCTACAGACATTTCAAAATTTTCCTTCTTTTTCGTTTCCATCCACTTTTACGATTGAACGTCGTCCCGAATATTCGGATAAGGGGAAGCCCATTTTAGGATTCATGCCACACGCGGCCAACCTTTGTAGCCCTTTGCCCCGCAGTTAAAACGTTGAAAAATTGAAATGAGAGTTGCGAAGAATGAATAAAGATCGAGAGGGGTAGGTTTTGCTACAGGAGTGAAGCGACGGGGGCAAAAACGATCACCAGAACACGAAACGGTTCTTTCGCTTCAGAATGAAAAAAAAAACAATCTGAAAGAGGAGCAAAAGGTGAAGAACGCGTACAAACCATACGCGCGAATCTGCGAAATGTCTACGAGCCGCAACGGTGCACACGCGAATCGTATTAGGTAGGTACGCATGAACTTTGATATATTCGGAACATCGGGGAAAACCTCTCTCATGGAATAAGGCACCATACTGCGGCAAGTATCCGAACTATACGTGACCTGCAACTTTTCCGGTAGTAGCGTATCTTTCATGGGGCGGATCTTCTAAGTATGGAGGGGGGAGGGGTCTCCCTGAGGGGAGGGGAAGACGCATCCTCGCGATCGCCCTTCTGCCCCTTTTCTCTCCATTTCCACCTACACTTTTTCCATTTTTCTTCTCCAACCCATTTCCCCCCCCCCCCTCCCCGACGCCTCTGATATCGATATAACGACGAGCGATATTAAATTTACGCGGTGCCCTTCACTCACTTTTTCAGCACTGTAGATCTCGAAATTTACTCGCTGCAGCTGATCTCGAGCTACGATAGATTTGGCTAGCTTCGGGCCACTTCTTTGCCCGCGTCTTTCAAGTATTACTTGAAAGGGTACTATTGGATATTAGAGAATTGCCCAAGTCCTTCAAAATTCGAAGAATGATAGTTTTTTGTAGAATTATAATGCATGAATTATTTTAGAATTTAGGACTAGATAATTTAGTAATTATAAATGTTTGAATTTAACATGGTCGCTTGTGAAAAAGCAGATTCTGCAGACGTTAATGGTTGTAAAACGAATAAAACTAAATTGCCTGAAATTTTGAAAATGTTACATCATTGAGATTTAGGATCACGTGATTCATTGGTCTAAGTTTTAAATAAATAGACTACGTTATCGCGTTCAGGAGTTGATTTACGAAGTACTGAAAGCCTTATTTCAACGATGAATTAATCAGCCATCACTGAATAATCAATATTGCATTTTTCAGTAATTGATGATAATAATAAGATGACCTGAACTTTCCAATAAAATTTCAAGATTGAGAAATTCTATATTGGACAGTAGGTACAAATGTACAGTTGCTGACAAAACCTCAGTCAAAAGCCTGCCAATGTCTTCAAATTTGAGTTCAATTATTATGGAAAATAAAAATTACCAAAAAATTACCAAGTGTTAATTTTTTATTGAATTAGCTATTTGTGAGGATAAACATGTACGAGATAATCGAGACTTCGAGAGATCGAGAGGCTACATATCAAGAATTCAATTAAAAATACTTAAGTAAACCAAAAACCTACAAAAAATCTCTAAACATACGTTCGCCTCTAAAATGATCGCAATCATCTCCAGATCGTATTCTCAACCCTCCAACTTGATCCGAGCCTAAAAATAAAACAAGCAGATAGACAATTTGCATCATTATTGTTTCCGATTAGAACTTGCCGATCAACCTCCAATAGATTCCCCCATCCAAAAAAACACTGGCCGTTCACTTCCGGTGGAACATATGCAGATGTGGTCAGAACGCGGATGGGGGTTGTTTATAAGGTGTGAAAACTCGAGACGTCGAAAAGGCGCGGTGGTGATGGCGTACCGCATAGAAAACAACGGGAAAAATCATAATAATGAGAAAAAAAAGGAAAAACAAGAAATGGAAAGAAAGAAGGAGAGACGCAGTGGCACACTTGGGCGCGCTTGAGCAGAATCGTCGCCCGGAAAAAGAATGAGGGCGCTGTCAGCTGGTGGAAATTATTCTGATTATGCTAATTCCGGGTTCTGTTCCACTCCTTTACCCAGGAGCGTTTCGTCTCCCACCCCCCCCCCCCCAACCTTCCTCACCGCCTCTGTTCCCTTTAACCATTCCTTGCATAGTCATTGCCCCAGCAAGCATTGCCTCCCTACTGCTGTCTGCGCCATCTTTCATGGCTGATATTTATAATATAGGGGCGAGCGAGCAGTTTCAAACTCTTTTTGGCCGTTCGCTAACCGCAACCTCCACCCCCTGATTCCAAACCCCAGCTAGTGTTCCCCGACCCGGGACGCCTTCCTCGTCCCTCCGAAAATCCACCCCATTCAGTCGCTCAACTCGAAGAATTCTTTCTTGATCTCAGCCAACCCCCTCCCCCTCTCTCTCATTCTCTCATTCTCTCTCTTTTTACTATCAGTAGTACCCGCGGTTTGCCGCAATGTCGATGAATTTATTCATACTCCACCCAAAAATCTTCCGTCCCACTTACACAGCTTAGCCAGAAAGAATGCCCCCCCCCCGCGAGCGTTTCACCTCCCGTGGGATATATGTACGTATATATGGAACCTCACGACTTTCCGAAAATACGTGAGAAATTTATGATCCGCCGGCGTTGAATCGTGAACTGCTCGACTCACATACCGGAGGTGGCTATAAAAATGTTCGTAATGGCCCAAAAGTGATATCTAGTTGTACGCCTGATTGATGAAGAGTACAGGCGGTACGTGGGAGGGGATTGGACACACTGTTGTCTCGCGTGACCGAAAAGGGAAAAAAAACAGTGTATGTCCTTTCCCTTAGACATCTTTTTAGCGGAGACACCGAATGAATAATGAAAATAGGACGATCGCGAAATGACAGCTTGTACACGTTAGCTATTGACAGAAAATGAGGTGTCTACAAACAGCTATGGGTGTATACATATGGCTTTGCACGAATACCGAGGCAGGGCAAACGAAACCGGCGTACGATTTGTGCGTCACGAGTAAATATCCCCTAATGCGTCCGAGCCCTCGAAATGTTTGCACTGAATAAAACCCACGTGTCCTCCATTGTGAAGTGGCTCGACTCGTATTATCTTTCCTGTCGAATACGACCTCTGCCTGTTTTTTTTTCTCAGTCTATAAATTCATTATCCAATGATCAGGTATCATCGCCATTTGATCCTGGTTGTCTCTGTCCCTAAAATCAGGTTTTTGTTCTTCACAAGGATTTGCATTAGGATTGGAACACCCATAAAAACTCACGATAAAACTTCTTGCAAAGCTTGTAAGTTTTATTTTCGAACATGGCTGGTTTTTTTCATAAAAAAAGATCTCAAGAAAGAAAACAAATCTCCTGGAAGCTCACGAAACTGCAAGAGCGCAGTTCAATCCGTACGAGTTCTAGAAAGAGTTTCCTACCGTGGGCTCTTTCAACTGACAGCTCTTGTTTTTTTATCATTTATCTTCCTTAACCCCCTTTTTTTCGATGTTTTGTGCTGTAAAAGTACAATCCCTTCGACTCTTCTTCGTAGGTGGTCCACGACTTGTACTCACGCGCGCGTACACCTCGTGTACAACGGTCATATGGCTATACGTATCATCGCTATATGTATGGCAAAAGGCGCGAGAGAGCAAGCGTTGATTAATCACAACGACTGTATTATTTCCCGCTTAAGGTCCGTAGGTCGGTCAGGCTCCCTCAACTCCCTCTCTCTCTCTCTCCCTCATTGCAAAGAGCGCAACTCTCGCAAGTACTGGAACATATACTACCACCAGAAAAAAAAGTTGCACCATACACAACGTTACTCATCGGTTTAGACAACATACGCCCATTTGTTTGTTAGGAGTCTATAAATGTAGGGGTTTCCCGTAGAGAGGTCTTCCCATACAGGCCGATGCTCTACACCAAAGCGTGTATCAGTACGGAGGTATGTATGATGGACCATGAGCGAATGGACGGGCATAGAAATTCTGGGGCATTCACTGGATAAATCGTGGAGACGCTCCCCCCTGCCTCTCTCATTCCCTCTCTTTCCAGTTTACAAAGAGAGGTTTATCCATATACACAGGCATACATTTACACTACCATATACATATATTCACAAATGCAGAGACGTAGACTATTCCTATAGGTGGTGTTTCTCCACTTCGTCGCGATCGTGAAGGCTTCGCGGAGGCTACAGACAGGTTGCGTATAAACATGTCAGACTGGCATGCTCGCCGTGCCAAGCGTTCATCCATCACTTCTTCTGGAGGCCGACGTCGCGTTGCCTTTCTTCCTTACTCTCTCTCTCTTTCTTTCTCTATCATTCTCCGTCTCCTTCTCTCGGTACAGTCACCGCTCCGTTCGCTTCGACATTCTTCTTACCTATTATTCTTCATCTTATGTGCCCCCACAACCCCTTTGCTCAGCTCTCAATAGGCCATTTCGTACAAATGTGTCTATTCGTAAATCGTCACCAACTTGTCCCTAAAGAATCCGACCTGTGTATCAGCAGAGATTGACGAACTTCACGAACGACTGCAAATTCTTCAATTTCCAGCAACTATCACGAATGATCTTGAATAATCGTTTGCCGATTCCCGGCGTTGAGTTTGAGCGAAAGTAAACTTTTGCGCGAGAACCAGGACCGTTGATACGTCCCAAGAAAATGGCGAAAAAACCGTTCACAAATTGTGGAATAAAAGTGTGAACGGAAACGACGGTGTTACGATAAGGTGACGGGGCATGCGGATTTGCGGGTTGTGCAGCGTGACGTATGGCAGAAGCGTCAGGAAATACGCGCCGAGATACCGACATGAGAAAACGTCATCCAGTGTGAAAGCGCGTCTACACGTCGCCGAGGTCTCAAACGCTTTGGCGACGTCATTGTTGCCAGGGAAATCAGACGAAAAGCTCCGATAACTAACGGCATAATAAATGAAGTGTTCACGGAACTGTGGACGCAAGTTATACACCCTCGTTTATGCTACGTATGATATACGCGATATCATGGATACATGTATAGTATACGTTCCGTGATTCTGCCACAGTGATGTGGAAAACCGGTCGTACACTTTTGCCCAAAAAAAAAGCACGTGAGTCGTGAAAAAAAAACGCTGATTAAGTGCATGAAAACTCGTGGATTGTTGAATCGTTCAACGAACAAATAACGTACAGAGTTGTCGAACAATCGTGGCTCGATTAAAAAAGGATCCTTGATTCGGTACTCCAATTATTGGCTATTTATGACTGTAGTTACGACTACATTATGACTATAGGATACCACGGTTTTGGATCTAAATTCTGGTAGTTCGTTATTCAAAAAAGAGTGTCGCAAAAACTGCATACATTGCTGTTCCCATCAGAAAAGTCATGGAACAGCTGAATATTCACCGGAAGTGGTTGATGATTGATAACTAGTCCACTTCCGTCAATCTTCAGCTCATCATCATCAGTGATTCTTCAGAGGCCCGAAAAATCGCAAGGGAAAGGTTCGTGACGTCGACAACCCTTGCTAATTCACTGATAAGAAACACTCAGCGAATCTTCCTCGTTTTGCGATACCCTTGCTACTTGGCTCAATACTTATTGGCTCCTATCGCGCCGGTAAAGTCCTATATATATACGTGTGATACACTTGAAGAATCAACGTGAAAAGTAACCGTTACGGCGCTTTCTACCGCAGTGGTGCATGACAAAGATATTTGTGATCCATTAAATCGATATTCTGTTGGCTATCGGGACATCGGCTGATATGTGCACGATTCTTGAATTCCTTAAAAAAAATCTTCATGGATAGATAAAAATCCTGGGACAACGAAGTCACTCCTGATTTTTGGATTCTAAAATTTCTTCCCATCATTGCGTTGTCGCTTCAAACTATAAATGTCAACCTTACCGTATATCAATCACATTCCACATTATAACAGAAAAGAAGAAGATAAAAAATCTGATGACACGAAAGCGACAAAATAAACATATGGGGGAAGACAGCGCGAAGTAAGTAAAAGTTACGAAGTTACGAGTGATAAACGATGGGCTAAAAAATGTTGATACCGGAATTGACTTTTTAATGCCGAAACCAATGTAGATAAAGAAAAATGCAAGTTTCGCGATGAAATTGCTGGATCGTAGTTGGTGGTATTGGGGGTTTCGTATAGATAAAGCTGCAGGTTTCCTCGATAGACTCTTATACTAAAGTCTCCCTCTCCTTCTCTCTCTTTCTCTCTCAGCGCAAGGGTAGCGGCGACGCCGATAAGGCGCCGTGAGTAATGAGCAATGCCACGAGTGATATCGCGACCAAGAACGAGATCCCTTTCTCTCCTTCGTTTGCTCTTACGAGCGCAAAAGAGATCTCGCGCGAGAGAGAGAAAAATCGAGCAAGCAAAATAGAAAGAGAGAGAGAGAGAAGAACAGAAAAAGAGGGAGGGAGAGAGAGGACTCGCTGTACCACTTCGCGAAAGGAATTTCCGTAACCGAGAAAGCGAGACCGAGCTACAAATCAAGTTTTATACCTTAAAAAAAAGTTCATTATTGGTTGGCCATAAAAGAGAAAGGGACCGGGTGCGCGGAGATTTTCACCCTGCGTCGCGGGGGTGCGGGGCGAAAAAATATAAGGGAGGAAAAGGAGTGCGAAGAGTCGGAGAAGCGTTTATGGGCATTGGCCTGGATATATAATAAGAGAGCTGAGTAAACGATCGCCAAGAGGGATGAATCCCTGATGGAACAATGACTATATACATATCCAAGCGACACGAAACGCGAAATCATACGGAAAAACCCATCGAGAACTTTTAACCGATTGTGTATACAATGTCTCTGACGTTTCTTACTTTCAATTGTGATAAATCGACGTCCGCCATGTCTTTTTCGTAAATTCGAGATCACCAATAATCGCAGACACTTTCGAAGTTTAACGCGATTTTCGTAGGTATACACGTACTTTGTTGAATGGTGACCGTTTGATGGCGTATTAAATCGCGCGCTAATAATGTCACAGGAATTTCTAGGTTTCCCTGTGACCTGATGACCTGATGCAGTGGTGCACCAGGAAGCGAATGTCTATGAACAAGATTTTGAAAAGTCACTAACAAAATATGGTGACATCGTGCTTGAGGTTATACTAAGAATCAGTGTTATCCAGATGTTTCCTAAAGATTAAAAACCGCATCTTTCGATGGGGTCAAGCTTTGCGTCTTGTCGAAAAGAACGGAACGACCAGTTACCATCCAATATTCGACCAGGGCTAATTGCGCAATGTCAATCACCAATTTCTCTTCCATGATTCTTCAAATTGATTCGCCTCCTACCTCCTACCAATTCGTAGTCACAAGTTTTCGACAATTGACTATTTCGTCTCCGTCACAAGAGGATCGTTAAGGGTACTAGGGTTGGGAGGTTCGAGTGTAACCGTCTCACGGAAGTACAGGCACCGTTGAAAAAATTCACCCGTCTTCTCGCGATCGCTAATATCGTTTTTTACCAAGGCACATATATCTGTCCAAGAGTCGAGAGCCTCGTAACAACTCGCTCTCTCTTCCTCTGTCTCTCGTTGTAAATCTAGATGTTGTCGTTTCCACGTCCTGTTTCACTGTTTTCCACCAAATAATTTCAGCTTCATTCTTCATTTGGCTTGGCACAAACTGCCGCAAACAAGCGAGCAAGCTTTGCACCCGTCACGCTTTCTTTTCTACAGCACTCTCTCTCCCTCTCTTCCACTCTCGTAAGGGCTTCTAGCTTATAACTCGACGTAAAGTCGTGAGCGGCCAACCACCAGCGGCATTTATATTAAAACGCTAAGAAAAACTTTACCCCTATAACCGTCCTCCATGTTCGCCCTTTTCCCTCTCTCTCTCTCTCTCTCTCCCTCTCTCTTGCTCTCCTCTCCATTTCTCGGGTATCCGGAGAATCGTTAATTTTCTGCCTCCATTCGCTTCTCGTAAATCCCATAGTGTGCTATTCGTTCGGTGCTCGCTGCTTCTCGCCCGTAGCTGCATCACCACCCCCACTTACAAATATATATGCATAAGCCTCACTACCGCAAAAATAATACGAGCAGGAAATGTTGACCATTATTTTTGTCGCTCGCGAACGCGATATATTTTTCGACTATACACTTTCATTAAAAATTATGATTCCTCCCGTTTCCCGCGCCACCCCTCGTCCTTGCCCGGCGAGTGCACGCGGTTGTTGTGTACTCTCTTGGTCCTAGGGGTTGTTCGGTTGCTCACAATTTATGAGATCCGTCGGTACAGAACATTTTTTTCTCTTGCTGCATACTCCGCTTATATGCTTACGCGCATGTGCGAAAATCGGGTTTGAATTATTTTGGCTTAGACGATTGGAAACAATGCAGGCTTTTGGGTACTCTTTACAGTTGATGCACAATACGCGTGCAACGACCAATTCATCTCTTAAGGCGGAGCAGAAGTTTACAGCGTGACGAGGGGGAGAGATATAGTTTAAATATTTCAACTGGAATTTATCAAAGATTAATCAGTTTCACGTGCAGCAAAAGCATCAACGTATCTATGAATTCTAAAGATAAAAAATACTCGCTTTTTTTTAAGTATTCGTTTGAGAGAAAAGTGGGTACGAAAATTTGTGACGTAATAGACGTCTTCTGAATGCCCTTAAGGTAGAAGCTGTAGATACAACGTGATATGCAAGTGAATGAGAGGCAGTCAAGATTTTGTAACCCAGTTTTCTAAATAATGCATTATATTTGAGGCGATTTGAAATTATCATTCGAAAAATTGTACGGTTATTTTGATCTTTATGCAGAACTTTATATATCTTTGTGCCAAGGCAGTCTCAACGAACTATCGTGAACGAAGTTGTGAAAAGAATTCAATGCATACAGATCTGTCAAATAAAAATTCTGCCTCGGAAAACTAATAAATTGTGGTGAATTGTTTAAAATAAAAACCAGTTTTTGCATCCACGAAATTCTCCCCGAATACCGATTCAAAGTTATAAATGCCATAGCAGCGTTTCATTTTTACGAAATCACCTCGATTTGGATTTTGAAAAAAAAAGATGACATCAGGGAAGACGTGAGAGGATTAAAATTTAATTTTGATTGGAAGAATCCGCAAAAAAAATAATCAGCATCCTTCAGCTTAAAATTAAATTAATTAATGAATCGCTACCCAGAGAGTGCAACCCAAACAAACTCACATGTCAAAATTGATTGGATTCGTATAACCTTTGACTTTTCCCAAAATCATTCCACCACAAGAATAACCCTGATTCGCATTACCAAAGAAAAAAAGGTTAAAATAATTTCTCATCCCACTGGCTTCGGTCACACGAATAAAACGGACGCTATTTGCCTCCTTGGAATGGTGAAAAAAAAAGTTCTTCTCGCGACCTATCCTTGCGTAACGTTTTCTTTTTTTCCTTTGTTTTTATTCGAGCCGAACGTACGTTCTTTTCTATCCGATGACCGGACACGAGTTACGCTCGCCCGGTTCACATTGTCGAGGCTACTTTTATTCAGTATTAAAATAAAAAGTTACAAAAAGAAATATTTAAACGTTTCTCCCACACCCACACCGCGGATCGCGCGATACCAATCGCCGACAATGCGTTCTCTCAAAGCCTTTTGCGGCCTCGGTACCTTATAAGATCCTTAGAAACTTGGACCAAAAGGGGCGACGGGGAAGGAGACCGAATTGTGGAGCTGTTGCGGCTATACAATTTACCTGTGCGAGCCACACGGCGTGTATCACCTACCGCCGCGATAAACCGAGATGCGAGCATAAAGACGAGCTCAGGTGACAATGGAAACGCGGCTCTTTAAAAAGTACAACAAAATATGATAAATGGTCGCCTCTGCGATCTGACGAACTCGCGTAGATATTTATATATATATATATATATATATATATATATACATATATGGATAAATAATCGTATATATACATACAGAAATACGGACGTATACAGGGTGTCCCAGCTAAGAATGTCATCCTTGAAATGGGAGGTAGGGGGTGAAATTCTAAGACGATTGATATAAGCATGTATGGGTCCCAGA